>APFE031615031.1:0-25863 GCA_000404065.3 Pinus taeda | reverse complement strand
AAATAAACAAATGGACATTAAAAGCCTTACAATTTCTAAGAAGATTAATTCTCCCCAAATTGGTGCTTCAATCACTCTCGATTTATAGAATTTTGGTCCTAAATGCACTGAAAGTCATCTTGAGCTCAATGAGAAACATTATGTGTTCTTTTCTTTAGAGAGGAGCAACTAGAGACCATAAGTGGTCACTAATGGCTTTGAATTTTATTTGTATTTCCTTTATTTTTAGCTAAAATGTAATAATTAAGTTGTATAAAATGTATAAAATGTATTAAATAATTTTATATAAAAATTAAAATTATTGTTAGGTACAGTATTATAATTAATGTTATATGTACAAAGAAAAGAAGGGGGCTTGATTAATTAATCAAATCAAGTGATTATAGTTAAGACTAATATGGTGGAGAACCTATGAAACAACACATGACAATGTTGATGAGCTAGTTTTAGGGTTTACATGTGTTACAACCGTGAAACATTGGCATTTTCCACAACCAACTCTAATATTTTGTTAGGACTTTATTTTCAGCTTGATTTTCACCAACCTATGACCACCTCATCCGAGACAGGGGGTGTGGTTCCCTCCTACCATTTTTAGTCTCTCGAGATGCTAAGCCTAGGAAGAAGGTTGTAGCAGTAGAACCTCATCAATATCCCCATCGGGAAATTAATCAAAAGGAGGTAAAAAATATGCCCCAATCCTTGGCGCTGCATGGTAGAATAGTAGATCAAGCTAGTATTTTTCAAAATTCTTTGAAGACCCCAGATACAAGTTCAAGCAAGATAAAATCAAGGATCACATAGAATCCATGCAAGACCACACTTTAATATGAAAAATTATTGGTGCTTCGCCAACAAAACAAGATTTGGTATCATGGATCAACGCTAAATGGAAGCAAAAAATGCATATTAATTTGCATTTTGGATCCAAAGGTTTTATTATAATAGTCTTCATGAATTTAGAGGATTGTTCAAGGGTCTTCAAGAATGGTCTTTATTTTCTTAAAAATTCTTGTCTCCTCATTGAGTTATGGATGCCTTATTTCAACCGAGATAAAAAAACATTTTTGGTTGCTCCTATATTGGAAATATTGTACGCTATATAAATTAAATATTGGCAAGAATATATCTTTGTGGGAATTGGAAATACCATTGGAACTATGTTAAATCCTCATAAATAAAAAAATCCAAGAGGTGCAATACCTATGTTAGGATATATGTGTACATGAATGCTTCAGGGCTGCTATTGAAATCCATATTTATCTTCCCCCATGATGAGGATATCATACAACCCATTGATTATGAGCATATCCCTTTTGTTGTAAAAGGTACCATGAACATGAATACATTTATAGGGACTTCCCCCTCATCAATCCCCCCAAGCCAAAGGAGATAGTCATAAGCACTAATAAAAAAGGTTTCAACAATCATGAGAGAGGAGGAGCAACCATAGGCCCCGAAAACCTAACCTTAAGGATACAAAGATATAAACTTTGAAACAAGAACTGATATTGTTACCCATTTTGTAGAGGTAGCAAAAAAGTGACCCGATTTTGAAAGGGAGTGATGCAGAATACACATGTTTTTTTTAGAGCATAGTTTTTAGAACATTATATTTTTTTATGTACATTGTGTTTTAGAATGGTAGTGATTTTCATGCTCATTCAAAAAAGTGGTAATTCTGCATGAGGCTCTTTTTTTAAAAGACCCATTTTGACTTTAAATTTTCTAATGTATGAAATGTAAATTATTATTTCCTAAAATTAATAATTTTTTAAGTGGTCTTCTTCTTAATATTTTTTTTATTTTTTTTGCAGTGAAGCTTTTTATTATTTTGTATATTTAAAGAAGAAGGTCGATATTTTGAATTTTCGATATTCTACATATTTATACACCGTTAATTAATTTTCAATCCACATGAAATGATTGTCTCTAAAAAACAATAATTTTTAAAAATTGACATAAAAAAATCATTTTTAACATAAATATAACTAAAAAACTACACATTTTGATAATTTTTTTGCTAGAAATGACATGTTAAAATAACAATTTTTATAGAAACATTTTAACTAAAAATGGTTAAATAATAGTTTGTTTTCTGAATTTCATGTCAAAATAATAATAATAATCACAATTTTTTTCAAAAAATAATGATTAACATAAAAATTAATGTGAAAATCACATAATACAAATATTGAATGCATAACAACCTTAATTGAGTGCTTATTCTTCTCAGAAAATGTCAAAGTCAACATTACAATTATAACTAATTAATAGTTACAAAAAATGACCTTGATTTCCAATCATAACTTAAACTTAATCAACAATGTCGCATAATCCAAAATATTTGTCCTCTAGAGTTTCATCATTATCTTCTTCCACAATATTTTCTACTTCATTTTGCTCATTTTCCTCTTATAATGGGTCTTTGATGTCTGGAAATCTCCCAATGTATGTCTTTCGAATCATTTCCTATAGTGGTGGTTGGGGATCCTTTGACATAATGAAGTAAATTAGTACAATGACATATAAATTAAGAAATAACATATTGAAATTCAATTCCATATAATAAAACTTACATGAGCCAGAAAATAAATCGAAAACCCAATCTCCTTCATTTGAACATATGTCTATAAGATAGTTAATGAATAACTGTGGTTCTCTTATAAATGTTAACCATCTCTCCTTTTTCTTCTTTGTCTTCATATGTTAGTTTTCTCACAACAACATGATAAGTCAGTATTTGGCTATGACTATTTCCATCTACCCGATTAAAAATAATAGACATATAGCGATCATATTTTGCCCAACTATCAATATGGATTAACACAAAATCATTTATAAATAGTTGATCTTCACGGTTAAGAAGATTTAACTTTTGCCTGTAACATGAAATAGTAAAATTTCAATTAACTTGTACATAAATGAATTTTTTAACATCAATCAAATATACATTTTAAACGTCTTACCATGTAAGTTGCATCCTTGAATTTTTTTTCCCCTTGAAGCTTGACAATAACAATAACCCCGGCAGCGCAATGGTCTGCGGGGGTGGCGGCACGATTTTGGGAATCGCCCACCACCCTGGTATCCCAATGGCCCGCAGGGTTGGCGAGGTGATTCCAGGAATCGCCCCGCCACCCCTGCGGGCCGTTAGGCCTCTGAGGTGGGGTGGAGGCTCTCCCTACGGGCCGTCGGGCTACCGGGTGGGGCAGAGACTTTCTAGCCTCCGCCGCACCCTGTTGGCCCAATGACCCGCAGGGGTGGCCAAGTGATTCTGGGAATCACCCCACCACCCCCGTGAGTTGTTACGCCACCGGGGTGGGGCACAGGGCTCTCAAAAACCTCTGCCCCACCCCAACAGCCCAATAGCCCACGCGGGTGGCAGGGAAATTCTGGGAATCACTCCACCCTTCGCCCCACCTCGGCAGCCCAACGACCCACGAGGGTGGCAGGGTGATTCCCGCAATCACCCCACGACCTCTGCAGGCCATTGGGCTCCTAGGGTGGGTAGGAGGTTATCCGCAATAGGGTGATTCCAAGAATCGCCCCATTACCCCTGCAAGTCATTGGACTGTTGTGGTGTGGCGGAGGCTGTCCATAGCCCTCCGTCCCACACTGGTGGCCCAATGGCCCACGGGGATGGTACAGTCAGTCTTGAAATCACCTCTCCACCATGTGGGTCATTGGGCCACTAGGGTGGGGCAGAGGCTATCTG
The DNA here is from genome assembly GCA_000404065.3 of Pinus taeda. Classification (NCBI taxonomy): domain Eukaryota; kingdom Viridiplantae; phylum Streptophyta; class Pinopsida; order Pinales; family Pinaceae; genus Pinus; species Pinus taeda. Next base: position 22,145 of record APFE031615031.1, on the reverse strand, counting down.
TAAGCCTCTGCCCCAGCCCGGCGACCTAATGGCCCATGGGGGTGGCAGGGTGATTCCCGGGTAATAGAATTTTAAAGTGTTTCAAATCCCATTATTTTATCTTGATGGTCATTACTAAAACATGTTGAGTTTATACTTAGGAGAGAAAATTATTATTCTACCAAAAACATTAGTGTGTTTTTTCCCTCATAAACAACTGTTTTTTGCACATAAAAATTCTATTTTACTAGCATTGTTTTAAAATGTCGAAAATTGACCTTAAAAAAAACGATCATTCTAGTATCAACACTTTTCGTTTTCAGGGTGTTTTTTGCACGAAAATTTCATTTTCACTACAATTTTTAAAACATGTTCAAAATTGACCCTAAAAAAGAAACCATCGTTCTAGTATACACACTTTTTGTTTTTAGCACTGTTTTTGATGTTTTTTCGGGGATTTTTTGCCAGAGTTCCCGTTTTCAGTTTATAGTTCCTGTTTCAAAGTTTACATTGTATTACCTTGAGTCCAAAAAAATAAATTGAATCCATAGTAGAGAAGGATTGACTAGAATAGTATCAGAAGTCACACTCATGAATCCTTGGGACTACAATCCAAGCCCATGCAAGAAACTTCTTCAAGGAAAAGGAGAAACCAAAATAACATGGTGGAAGCACAATGCATATGTAGCTTGAAATTCACGATGCAAAAACAATTTTGGAATAAATTGCAATGGAGACAAGTTCTCAAGTAGTGTGAGGAGGTGAAAAGTCTAGGAAATCCTCCCCCCTTGGAAATTCATTCAGCACAAGGAGATCAAAAATATGCCCCAATCCTTAGCACCAAATGACACAACAATAGATCAAGCCCTTATGTTCCAAAACTCATTCAGAGCCCCAAATATGAGGTCAAGTCAAACAAAATATTGGAGCACATATAATTCATGCAAGGACACACTTTAATCTACAAATTTATTGGTACTTCGCCACCGAACTGAGGTATGGAAGCGTGCATCAAGGCTAAATGGAAGCTAAAAGTTCATGTTGACCTAAGTATTGGAGTCAAAGGTTTTCTTGTGATGATCTTCAATAATTTAGAGGATCATTCAAGGGCCTTTTGAGAATGGCCCTTATTTTCTTTACAATTTTAGCCTCTTCATCTCTTTCTCGATGCTTTGCTTCAACCTCGAGAAATAATTTTTTCCTCGAGAAAGATTTTTTTTTGTCTTAGGAGAGCAAGATCCCCATAGAAAGATTCAAAATTTGAAGCCTTAGCTGGGCAGGATCCAATGCAATAGTATCAAAATTCATGTGAGGAATCCTTGCAACCACAACTCGAGCCTATGCAAACCACTTCTACAAAGAAAAGAAAAAAGCCACATAACACACTCGAAGACATGACACTTATGGAGCCTCAAATACATGATGTAAAGACAATGTTGGAAGAAATCACAATGGAGAAAAGTTATCTAGTAAGCTTAGAAGACTTGGATGAAGTGGAAGTAGAGGAGAAAACCCTCTCCAAGATACTAGAGTAGCTACAATGCCAAGGACCAAGTTTAATTTTCAAGGTGCAAATGGCTCTTCTCAAACAATCATATCTTAGCATTCAATTCACACTTTTGGGGAGAGTGTCGATTCCCACAACTCCTCATCACTATTCTCATTATTTGGATTCAAGTGACACCCTCAAACAAATCAAAGGATACAAATGCTGGGGGAGGAAAACTCCACAAGAGATAATACAATAGATAGGGAATATTTTGGCCAATTCATGCAAGATTAGTTTGATTTCAAAGGTGTTTTTCCCCAGACCTCATTCTCAACGAAAGTGATTTTGTGGAACATAAGGGCTCTCAAAAACAACGGAAAATAGAGACTACTTAGAGACAAAATTAATAAGGAAAAACCTAGCAATATCATCTTGCATGAGGTAAAGGTTATTAGAATGAGAATGAGGTAAAGGTTGTTAGAGCGAGCATGGAGGCTCTAGTGGAAGCAAATTTTCATAACTCATTAGAAGCCCCTATGATCTTGTCTAAAAAATTTCAACAAATCATATCAAACGATATGGGTTTCTTAATCGTAATATATGGGGCACATCTACTACGAATAAAATTTCCTTTCTCAACAAACTCATTTAGCTTTAGTAGTTGAATTTGAATTAGAAATTCATCATTAGAGGGGAAATCAATATGATTACCTTTCACATTCCTTCGAAGATGTAATTAGGAACATGCACTTAGCTCAGATAGAAACGGTAAATGGAAGTTATACATGGACTAGAGTAAAGGAGGTAGGCACAAGATAGCCTATCATCTCGACATGTTTCTTATCTCGAAATCATTGCTAGAAAAATACCTCCTTTTGGAAGCTTCAATCCTTTCGAGTGCTCCCATGGACCACTCACCAATATTGTTAAAATTGGACTTCAAAGAAGCTACTAAAAACTAACGAGACGAGTGGCCTATAGTGCTAGAATTGGACATCAAAGAAGGTGCTTAAAATTGACCATTCATATTTGACAGTTTTTTATTAATAGATCCATCCTTTGTGGAGAAGTCCAAGCAGTATTAGTGAGACATGGATAATCCAAGCCTCTCCCCATATTCAACATTCAACATTAGTTAAAAAATATAAAAGGATTAATTAAAAATTGGGCAACATCTTCAAGAAAAAACAAAATATGGAAATTGAAATGGAATGCATTCAATAAAAAATGTCACTTTTAAGGGTGTTCTAAATATTTTTCAAAGAAGGAAGGGGGGTAGGTTCTTAAAAAGATAAAGGAATGATAGAAGCAAGAGGAGACTTTATGGAGGCAAAAATCGAGGATCTCATGGCTCAAGGAAGGGGAAAAGAACATTCAGTTTTTCCACAAACCAATGTTGAAACACAAGAATCGTAATTTTATCTTCTCACTTACCATTCAGAATGGACATCAACTCTCTTATCATAGGGATATTGAAAATGAAATTACTTCATTCTACAACAATCTCCTTAAAAAAAATAACCCTAATAGATTACAATCCATTGAGAAATATAATGGCCTATATTATAAGATTGGTCATTGAAGATCAAAACACGACTTTGATGAAGGAAATTACCTTGTAGGAGGTTAAGGAAGCACTAGTAAAAAAAGAGACATTAGTGACTAGGTGATAAAAAAGTTAGTCACCATAGGTTTTCCAAGTGATATGCTACCAAAAATGAGAAATATTAAGCGACCCAACTAAAAGGGACATGGATTGTTATACAAATTTTGCATAAATTCTGAGAACTAGTTTCTTCTTCAATTTTTATGAGAGAAAGATCTCTATCAAATGTTAGAATGGGGAAAAGTGGGCCATCCCCATCTTATTATACCCACATTTTATTTTATTCATCCAAGGAAGGTTTGGCATGTGGTTTAAGTGTGGACTTCTTTGTAGAGTAACCATTTTCTATTGCCATTTCTCCTTCCCTGCACCCTATATAAGTGTCTTTTGTAGCCAACCATGGCCTACCCAATGTAAGAGGGTAACCACTGAGATTTTTCTTTGTGCGTGAGACAATTAAATAAGATGGGTACTCCCATGAATCAATGGATACATTTATATCTCCCAATATTCCTTCTAGACATATAATTGAGGTATCTGCTAGCTGCAAATAATGGGATTGTGCCTAAGAGATAACTGAAAGTTTAATATAAACATAGTGCCCTTGATGATGACATTAATAGATACTCCATTGTCGATCAAAGTTTTATTAATGGAAGTATCATATATATAGACAATCACAAGAGGACTTGTGGGCTCAACATACTTTGGATGTGTAGGTTTCTCGTGCATGATATCAAAAGGTTGCCCCATACATGAATGGTAGGATGATTCATTTTCTTTCTTCCTAGCTCTTTGATACATGATTCATTGTTGAAGCTTTTGTAAATTGGCATTTAATTTGATGGCTCAAAGAAGGAGAATATTTACATAAATATTTCTAAGCCCGTCCGACAAAGTGGTTATAGCTTGATGGGCTTCTTATCTTCCAATCTTTGTGGAAATGGTGGGAAAGGAGATGAAATCCTTGTTGCTTGTTGTTCTTCTGCATTCTATTCCTCCTCTTCATCTCAGTATTCCCTTTGGGTTCAACACTCATAATCTTCAATAATGACAAGAGGTGGATTATTATAAGTTTTTTACCCTAACCTAAGGTTAAAATCATTGATTTCAACCAAATTCAATATTAATTCAAAAAATTGGAAGGATTGATGTTGTAGAGAGGTTGGGCCTGTAGATTTAAATTTCTTATGTAATATGCTAGAACAAAAGACTTGAATCTACTCTACTCATGAGCGAAAACAAAAATTGCTCGATGACATCGCGAAGCAAAAAAGGAAGAATTTAAATCACATATAACACAATATTTTTACTGGAGAAAGTAATACCTAAAAACCCTACTATTTGTTTATTTCATTGATGAAAATATCTCAGTAGAAAATATAATGCTTGTTCAACCTGAAAAATATCTACACAAGTACAAATTATCTGATTGCTTCACAAACCAACTCAATCTAGTAGTTGAACAAATCTGTTGTTTTCCAAACTCCTACTTCATTGTGTAGTTTCCTAGGGAATTGGGCCACATTTAATGGGGAAAATCCATCACCACAACTACACAATCCATTCATACGACTTCTACTGATTGCATGCACCATTTGTATAACTTAGAAAATTATACAACTAATAGTACAATGTCCTTGAACTCTAATATCCACTGGGTCTTCCTCTGAAGTGACATGCATGAGCTATTTTGAGTGAATTATGAGTTTTCTTATTGATCATTACATATTAATTAAATCCAATTTAATTCGCTTGACCTCTCACTATTTCCTCTAATGTTTATAAATAGTTTAAATGAATTTAACTGAGTTAAAATGAATTAAATAATTACAACTCAATAAGAACTCAACATGGGCCCCTAAATTTCAAGGATCACTCTACATGACTCTAGATAGACTTCCAACTTGAATTTACTGAGCCAAGTAAGTCAACTTAACTTAGTTAATTACTACAAGTTTCCATGACAATGGAATTACAATTTAATTCCCAATTTAAGTCAAGGAGAAATTAAATTAGGATTTTCTTCTTGTTATTTTTAAAACTCCCTCTCAACGAGAAAGAGATTATCTACTACCATGATCGTGCCTCTCTGGAACTTAAATTTTCATCTTGAAAATGCCTTTGGAAAAATATTTGCATCATGCTCCTCTGTACTAATGTATTCGAGCAACATGATTCTCCTCTGAACATAATCTTGGAGATGTTGGTATCGGATGTCAATATCCTTAGACCAATCATGAAAAATTAGATATCTCATAGAGTTTGATACAACTCTGATTGTCAAAATAAATAATTGTTGGATCCATTTGTTGACCAAAGAAACCAACAAGAATATTCCTCATCCATATAGCCTCATAAGCTACTGGACTAAAAACCATGTACTATGCTTCTATTGAGCTAATAGGAACTGTTCTCTGGTTCTTCTTATACCAAGAAATTGATAGTGACCCAATACTGAAGATTCCTGTAATGTTATCTACATGTTGGATGGACTCCCTGCCCAATCTACATATGTGAAGACTTAAAGCTTCACTCCCTCTGTCTATCTATATGAATTACCAAACGGAGTGGTGCATCTCAGGTATCTCAACATATTTTTAGCTTCCTTCCAATACAATTTTGTTCGAATAACCATGGCTTGCCTAAGTTTGTTGATTGCAAAACACATGTATGGTCGGGTGTTCACCAAATACATAAGTGAAACAACAATATTTCTACAAATAGTAGCCTCAACTACTACACATGAAGTAGCATCCTCTTTCCTCTAGTTACTAGCTAAAGGAATCTCCATGCATTTTTTGCTCTCCATGTGGAACTTCTTTAGTATCTTGTTGGCATACATGCCCTGAGAGACAAAGAGTTCCTCATATCTTGTCCATGCTTCCATACAAAGAAGGTAATGTATGAGCCCCAAGTCTTCCATCTCAAAATATCTTGTAAAATTCTCTTTGTAAGACTTGATCAACTTCTCATCACCTATCAAAATCAAATCTTCGATATATAAAACAATAATAAACAATCTACATTCAACCACAATATGGTAAATGTTCACATCTACTTCACTATTGGTGAAGCCCAACTCGAGACGAGGTGCTTATTTCAATCCATGCAATGCTTGCTTGAGTCTCCACAAATGCGGCTCTCTGTTGAAGGTCTCAAATTCTTCTCGCTGCTCAATATACACCTCTTCCTCAATCATGTCATTGAGGACTGTCGACATTACATCCATCTAATGTTTCTTCCATCTCATCTATACTGAAAGTGATAGAATATATCTAATTGATGAGTACCTTGCTACAAGAGCAAAATTCTCATCATAATCAATTCCCTCCAACTAAGAGAATCCTCTGCCCACAAATCTAATCTTGTGTTTCTCCACACTCGCATGTGATGAGCCTCATAAATGGTTAATTATATGGTATCATTTTACCTCCTAACCTAGTCAAATCAACCATTCTCTTAGCTGATTGTATGATTTTTTTATTATATTTGTGCTTATAGAGTGAGTTAAGTTAATTATTGTGCCATGTGGTCTAACATGTATTTAATGCAGATTATTGATGCATTTTGAGGTCAATGTCAAGGATCCAATGGACAAATGGCAGAAATAACTCGAAGTGGACAAAGGAGAGGACTTATAGGAGGGAATACCCCTCATTTATTACTCCTCACTTCAAATTTCCCTTCATTCAGCTTGGAGTATAAGCAGCTGAATCATGCACGAGAAGGAAACCGAGCAAGTGGAGGATGACTGTGATTATCTCGAGTTTTGGGAGCGAAGCCTCCCCGACTTTAAGAAAACTATTGGTGGCTTCATTTGTGTAAGTAGAGAGGCCTAGGGCCTCACTAGGGTTGGATTTTTGTTTGATTTTTGCTTATGAAAACTCTACTCCAACTTCAAGTTTATTAATTTTGTGACAGTTTCATGTAATCCTGCTATTGTTTTGGAAATAAAGATGGAATCCTTTTTGAGCTAACACTGAGTTACCTCATAGGGATAAATCTCTTGGATTAGGCCCCAATCTGAGCAACCAAGCTCCTCTTTACTTTTATTTGTATGTTTTATTTTATTTTGTAGATTAGGTTGTTGTTAGATGCATTTCTTTTATGGTTAAGAATAGGTTTCTTTTGATGATTCAATAGTTTGCTTCCATTTGTTCTTTCTATAGCAGGTTAAGCAGTGATAGAAAGAAGATTCAAAAGGCTAGAAATAGTTCCTTGGCCTCTCTTACTCCCTTTGGGACCATTATTTGAGGCAAGGACCCTCTTGCTGTCCCAAAAACACAAATTTCCCTTATTCATAGGACTTCTAGTGTTTGCAGCGTTTTAGTAGGTTAATACTCCAGTTTTTCTTTACTTGAGATATTCTTCATCATGCTCACTTCTTTATTTAAAATAGTATTCTTTCATGCTTTCCTTTCATGCAACATTTCTCAGAATTTCCTTTCATTGATCATAGTTTAGACTATTTTGATGCAAAACTCTGTTTTCCTAGATGCACTCATTCCATTGCTTGCTTAATTTCCTTGGTTAACCGTTAGTTTTTTTTATGCAGAAGATCTCTTTTAGTAGTAGTATACCCTATTATCCATCCCATCCTCCATCTCATCCATGTCCTATAGGTTGCCCAAGTTTTCCCTCAATTCTAATTTAGTTACCTGCATTTTCCATACAACTTCTTCCTCTCCTTAAGCAAATCCAATCATCTTTCTCTCTCGTAGTTATTCTTGGTAGAACCTAGGTTCCATAAAACCTCATTCCAACCTTCATCCAACTTCTCCACCCATTCTCACACCCTCAAAATAGTGAAAAATTCTCTCAGCCTCCTCCTGTAGGCATCTTGTAGTTTCCCTGTTTTCCTCTTATAGATTTCCTGTGTCCTCCTGTAGATTTTCCTGTAGGGTTTCTTTTGAAGGTCAAGTGTGGGAAAAGCCTCCAAAAGGCCACCTGGGACCTCTTGGGACCCATTCATACCATCCTACATCCTCTCAAGTCCCAAAACCACCCTCCAACGCTACCTATTCACTACCACTTTCACACACGATAAATTACATGCATGTCAAGTTCACACAAAAATACATAAAAATCAAAAAAGATGTTTTGTGCTTATTTACTTCCATAAATAACTTCATTAGATGTTGTTTGCTTCCTTGAGTAGGTAATGGCATCCATTTCATGGTTTTGATAGTGATTTATGCAAAAGTAGGATTAGTTAGTTAATTAGGGTTTACTAGGTTTTCTTTACATTTCAGTCTTTCTCCTTTCTGTAGTTAAAGTAGTGTTTGTAGAGTAATCTTTCTCTCCTTTCATCACACATAGAGCTTCTTCTAGAATCCATACAATTTTGCTTGATCTCCTAGTTATCTTGCGCCGGCTAACCAAGTGACAACCTGTAGTAAGAATTTGTGCTTGTGCATACAACACTGATGCTTGCAAGTTTGTTACAAACTACCGGGTTGATAAGAGTAAAGTAGGTAGCCTAACAGTTGCAGCAATATTGCTACAATACTGGTGCTCACCACTTTTTTGCATTGTTGTTGGGGAAGTGTCAGAGTATTATGTGATTATTGCTTTCTTATATTTTCTATTGCAACATTCTCCTAATAGTTTATTTCAACAAAAGTAAACTAGTCATTTCTCTTCATTCAAGTTCTGCATTTCCTTGCTTTCCTCTTAAATTCTGCAAATTTCATTTCCACAAAAGTAGACTAGTCATTTCTCTTCTTTCAATTTCTGCATTTCCTTGCTTTCCTCTTCAATTCTGTAAATTTCATTTCAGCTAGTTGCAATTTGTTTTGTTCAATCAATTTCAGCTTCTACACGTACTATTCCAAAAAGAAACAAAAAACAACCAAAAAATATTTCCTTTCATGCCTCGTAGGAATAGATATAACTCAGGAAATTTTTTTCCCAACACCCACACTACTTCACACAGCCAACCTTCTCTCTTCTTCGGCAACTGTGATCAAGAAAAACCCTTAGGTGAACAACAAGACATATTTGAAGAATATATAGGGAAATAAGAAGAAGAAAACATTCCTTTGGAGCGAATGGCTGAAAGCAGAAATGCTAGGGGGAATGGATATAGAATAGAGGGTACCTTTCCCATTCACGAGACCAATGGGGACACCAAAATGAAGAATATTGGCCCTTTCTCCCTACCTCATTTCCATGGTCTGACTACGGAAGATCCCGAAAATTTTTTGTTTGAGTTTATTATTATCTGTCGAACCTATGACTCTAGAGAAGATGAGAAAAAGTTGAAGCTATTCCCTCCTACTCTCAAGGATGTAGCACTATGCTAGTTCATCGGGTTACATGGCAATAGCATCATAGCTTGGGCTCAAATGTAGGAAGCCTTTAACAACAATTATCAAGACTAATGTAGGTCCAAATATACTAAAGAAGAAATTTTTCGAATGGCCATAGGAAGTGATGAGTCCCTAGAGGACTATGAAGAGAGGTTCTAGCTCAGTGGTCGGGTGTACACTTGACCCTGTGTCTTTGAAGATGGTCCTGCTCAGGGGAATTCCGAAAGATATTTTAGACACCCTCCATCCACTAGCCAAGGGAGACATCTACCAACTATCCTATGAGGACATAAAGACTGTTTTTAGAAACCTTTCTAGAGCAGCCAGAAAGAAAGGTAGGGGGATTCAAACCATAGCTAGTACCTCTTCCTCTAACTCATCCATTAAAGGAGAAATTGGAAACATGTTGGAAGACTTCAAGAGTGAGATGCTACAGACTCTTGCCATGTAAATGGATACCTTACATATCAAAAGGAAACAAGATGAAGTAGAGAGGGATTTGGCCATTTGTTTCCCTAGATGCGCGAGGAGGCATCCTAGGAATGAATGCCCATTGAACTCTATAGAGGTTTGTTCAGTCTGTGAAGAAAATCATTCTATAGATAAGTGTCCTTCCTTACCTAAACTTAAAGTTGTATATCAAGGGGCTGAGGGAGTCACTGAAAAACTCTATTACATAAACCAAAGGAGGCTTCATGGACCTAGACCATACTAGCAGGGGATGGAAGGGACATCTCAAGCATACTAAAACCCCAAACAGGTCACTAGCATACCTTCTCGGAGCCCCCTACTCATCCATCCTAGTCCACACCTCCTCCTTGCTCCTTTACATCTCAATATTATGCCCAACCATCCACCCATTCATTTCAATCCTATGATCAGCCACAACCTCAGTAGAATGCACCTCATCAGGGTTGGGGGCCCTAATACAACTCTCTTCCCACTCTTTTGCCTCCACCACTTGCCTAACCACAACCATTACCTCCTGCTTGACCAAAGCAACCCCAAATGCCTGCCTAGCCAAATCTGAACCTGGACAACAGATAGGCTCAACAAGTGTATAGTGGGGAGCCATTATGCCCAACATATGCTATGGAGATTGAGGAAATTAACTTGTGATTTGGGAAATTTCTCCCCGATAGCCAGCATCCACTAGGGGAGGTTGAGGAAGATAAAGAGGAAAGTAAACCTAAACAAATTCCACCTTTTCCTAAGAGACTATATGTGACAGTCTAGCCTATCCCAAAAGAAGCTAAACTCCTGGGAGAATTGAAACATTTATGTGTGAAGATACCACCTCTTCAAGCCGTAAAAGATGTGCCTATATACAATAGGTTGATCAAAGAGAAGTGCTTTAGGCATCCAGGAAGGCGTAAGATAGATGCCCCAACCATCAATGTCATAAGTCAACTGTCTGACCTGGTGTTAGGGTAGGTAATCTATCCAAAATATCTGGACCCTAGAAGCCGAGTAGTTGATGTCCACAGCAATTGCACCATGATCCCACATACCTTGATTGATTTTGGAGCTGCCATTAATGTGATGAAATAGGACACAAAGATCAAACTTAACCTCTAGGGCTTCTTGAGGAAGACCACGATTGTGCTACAACTAGTAGACCACTCCACCGTGACCCCTGAGGGGATTGTGGAATATGTGATGGTCTCCATTGGTTCTTAGGAGTACCCTGATGATTTCTTATTTCTCCAGCTAAAGGTAAAGATCATTGGGTATCCTCTCATTCTGGGAAGACCTTGGTTGGCTACCATCGATGCCTACATCAGCTGTCGAGCTAGGAACATGGCCATAAAAAATGGGCATATGTCCAAGCAATTAATCCTATATACTCTTACCCACCCTTTGCTAGAACCTGATCTACCTCTCTGGTTGGAGGAGGAAGATGAGGATCAAGTCTATTCTATGCTACTTTGTGCATTATAAATCGCCATGGGGGAAAATAGCAAGATGAGGATGATATGATTGAAAATATGATTCAGAATCCACCTCCCAGTGTATCACCATTAGAGGACATAGTAAGAGAAACCCAAAACAACCCTTCAACTGTTCTCTGTGTGCCTGACTCCACTTCTCTCTGTGTTAACAATATAGAGTTCAGCCCAGAAAGAACCTTGAAAATCAATCTAACCCTATCCTTTCCCAGGAAAAGGAACCGTGTAGCCTGCTAAGAAAACACCTAGATGCCTTCGCCTGGAGTTATAATGAGATGAAGGTAGTGCACCCTTTAGTATGGACTCATCATATATACATCAAGGAGGATTGTAATCCAGTCAGGTAGCCTCATAGGAGGATGAATCCAGCACTGAAAGATATTTTTAAGCAAGAACTGTAGAGATTGCTTGATGCAGTATTCATATAACCCATCTCTGACAGTGAATGGGTCTCTCCTTTGGTGCTAGTTCCAAAGAAAAATGGTAAGTGGAGAATCTGTGTCTACTATCGAGAATTGAACAAAGCCACTAAAAAGGACCACTTTCCTTTACCTTTCGTACATCAAGTGTTAGACGGTCTGGCAGGGAAAAATTATTTCTCTTTCCTAGATGGGTTTAGCAGGTGCAATCAGATTCAAATCAGCCTAGAAGACCAAGATAAGACCAATTTCACTTGTCCTTGGGGTACCTTTGAATACCAGGACGTTTCTTTTAGTTTGTATAACGCTCTACCCACTTTCCAAAGATAGGTATTGAGTATATTCTTTGAATTATTTCATCATGCAGTAGAGATAAACATGGATGACTTTACTCCTTATGGATTTGACCTTCAGGAAGCTTTATCTGACCTAGGAAAAGTTCTAGACAAGTGTATTGAGATGAACCTATCGCTTAGTCTGGAAAAATGTGAATTTTTGATGACTGAAGGGACAATGTTAGGTCATGCAATATCTCAGCAAGGACTACAGGTGGACACCAACAAAATTGTCATCATCCAAAGGGTCCCACCTCCTCAAAAGGTGAGAGATTTTAGAAGTTTCCTAGGCTTAGCTGGGTATTACAGGAGATTCGTTAAAGATTTCAGCAAGCTAGCCTCTCTTTTGTTTGGCCTCTTAGGAAAATATGTCGAGTTCATATGGTTGGAAAACTATCAAGAAGCCCTAAATACCTTGAAGAGCAAGCTCATGATTGCCCCAATTCTGAGAATCCCAAACTAGGCCCTACCTTTCCACATTCATACAGATGCCTCAAACAAATCAATAAGAGCAGCCTTAGGACAAATTATAGAAAAGTTACCTTATGCCATATACTTTAGAAGAAAAACTTGTCAAAGGCAAAGTTAAACTATATAGTGATCAAGAGGGAAATCCTAGATGTCGTGCATTCCCTAAACAAATTCAGACATTATATCGCAGGCTATCAAACCTTTGTGCACACTAATCATGCTACAATTAGATATTTAATGAACAAAATAGATGTAAATTCTTACATTATTAGATGGTTTCTTTTACTGCAGTAGTCTTTTATGGATGATCATTTCTCAATTTGTTAGAATATGTTGTATCGTGGTCATTGCCCATATTGTCTATTGACTTAATACAAGTCACATTTGTGATGATTTTTCAAATTAAAAATATAATATCCAAGAATTACACTTATGATTAATTGAATGTGTATTAAACTATATATGTTAAAATTAGGATTTAGTTTAACAAAATTTCATTTATTTTTGCAAATGACCATGGATTTTTTTTGTAAGTATCATTATTCAATGCATATTTTAGAATCATATTATTTTATAAGTATTTATAATTAGTTACAAATGGGTGTTTCATGATGATAGGATTTTAAATGTTTGTGTTTTTATTTTATGTAATGCATTTACTTGTTTGTCTTTGCTCTTGTTTGTGTTTTTGTGTCTATTAAGTCCAAAACATGCAAAAGACTTTTATTATAATATACCATATGGAAGGTCACTAAACAAATTGTCTATAAACTTGATACAAAAAACTTTTATGATGATTTCAAGAATGCATAGTATCCAATACAAGAGATACACTTCAAATGAATTGAATGCTTTCATTAACCTATCCATGTTCAATTTAATAAAATTTCACATATTTCGATAATTGACCATGACACCATGGATGACAAAGTTTTTTTTTTCTTTTTTTTTTGGTCACCACCACTATACTATTCAATGTGTGTTTGAGAATCATATTCTTTTATAATTATTTTTAATTAATATATATTTTTTTCCTCACGAAAAATATTAATTTTATTAATGAAAATAAAATTACATGTTTTAGATGTTGAAAAATGCATTCAATCATGGCAATCAAAATTGGTGATCACAGAGACCAAAAATACAACTCCAAAATAGTGGTAAACATGTCACCCTTTTCTCAATTTCTTCTTTTTAACCTTACACCATTCTCCCTTGTAAGGAATGGTCATTAAAATCTCTAGCTGTGTCCCTTCATTCATTCTTGGATCTTCTTACTGTATTTCATTTTTGAAGTTGAAATCCTTTAATGATACTTATTTTGTAACATGTTATACTAAGTAATGAACATTTTTCTTTGTGCTCTATATTTTTGAACTCGAAAATTGTGGCCTTATAATGAGTTTGTGAAAATTATTTTTTTTATCATATAAGATATTAACTTTCATTACATATTTTGTCTTTTAGTCAATCCCATTGTGCATTTTTTGTAATTTCAAAAAATTGTGCATTGATAAACAATTATTAGAGTTTTGATTGAAGAAGAAAACACAATAGTTATTATAATAGTTACACACTAAGGAGTTGAAAAAAGTTATAGACGGTGATGAACCACCAAATCCTGACAATGTTGGTTTATTTGAAGCGAAGTAATTTGATAATTATTTTTCTATTAGAGAAATAGTGCATAAGAAGGAAAAATAACGTGATGTAAAGATTAAATGATGGATTCACCAATAATTTACAAGGTTTTATAATTTAGCAAATGATTTACAAATATTTAATACCATTTTACGATTCATTAAACAACGCACAAATATTTTACGGTATTTTAGTTTTTAGTAAAATATTCCAAAAAAATGATATATACTTGTTGTAGTGTAGTAGACAGTGACCATTAGTTACTAGGAGAAAGGAAAACAACAAATCACATGAAGATAAAGAACATAGGAATAGAAGAAGAGAAGCGATGTAGGAGAGAACCAATAGATTGTTACTTTATATTATATTGCCTTGAGAAGACAATCACAAAAGATACAATGATGCATACATTTCCATATATATATATATATATATTATGTCAAGATAATCACAATAATTTAAGTCAAAACCAATTTAGTCTATCTAACATAGAATCTTGAATCGACTAGAGAGTTGATCGACTTTATAATATCAATTATAGAATTGTTTGGGATGGTCAACTAAGTTGACTAGTCCCTACAACATCTTCCCTACTCTTAATTCATTCTTTATGACAAAGAAAAGAAGATTTGGACTCTTAAAAAATTTGTACGAAATTTGATACACCATAAAATAAAAAATGTAAATCTTATAATGAAATAAAAGTTTGTCCAGAAGGGTGGTTGGCTAATTAGAAGATCTAGTTTCGTGGTCAAATAGAACTTCTTGAATTACATCTGCAAGATTTGAAATGTTAATTCCTCTTCTTTTCCCTTCCCTGGCTGACTAATTGGAACATTCAATTTCAAATTCCTGAGTGTGATATTGTTTTTCAGAAGAGAGACCAAATCCTAAAAGCTTGGCTCAAAGAAATTGAATTTATGTCATTGTGAAGATGACTGAGATGATTGTGCTATTGCAGGTGCTGGTGTTGAAGTCATAGGGAATGTTGTTTGATAAGTATTTGGTGCAAGCACTTGAATATCTTCATCAAATATAGATCATTTCCATGCAAATATACTTTCATGGGCATCAAATGATTTAAAATATCTCAAATATTGTACCTTGTCAGCTAGTGATATGTACCCTGACAATTCTTGATCAACTAGTATTTGATGTTCTAATAGTTTCACTTTATTAACAATTCCATGAAAATAATCAATATAGTTGAACTTTATTAATAATTTCATGAAAATGATCAATAACATTGGCATATTCTACTTTTACTCTCGTCCCTTCTCTAAACCACTATCTTTTCTCGTCTTTTATTTGGGATTAATATTTTTCTCCTATAAAACCTAATTCTCATGGGTAGACTTTTCTCAAGGTTGAGTTACTTGTCAGGAGTACGATTCTCAAAATATAAATTATTGAGTTTATATCTGATCACATGTGGGTGATAAATATATTTGGAAAATAATAAAAACATTGGGCTCTGTGATATAATGTTTTTTCTAACTCTTCTTTTTCTTGGGAAAATTCTTGGTGAGCCTTATGAATTATAGTGGATATTTTTTAATTCCCTTGAACTATCATTTTATCTTGAAATTTATTTACATGAGGAGTTAGTTGCTCACTGTGATTGACCAATTGTTGTAGAAACTATTGGATTGCAATTCTGCTTGGAATGTTTATATTAATTTTTTTTATTTCCTAGTTCTAATATTCTAACCAAATATCCCTTTATTGTCATTGCCTCTCCTAAATCTTTCTACTATACAACATCCTTATTTTAAATTTTTTCTTCTATCCTCTCACAGAATTTTCTAGGGCTTGAAATATTTATTTATCTCAAGCATGCCTTAGGTGAGTTTCTTACTAGATGTTTCTTTTAGCCTTTCTTTATTTATGGAGCTCAAGTGTTTGGTGTATTTGACTCTACTAGAGGAACTTGTTCGTCAGTTATAGGGGAGGTTGAGGTAACATCTATTTGTAGATTAACTTTCTCTAGAATTTCCTTTAATATATCTTTTGACATAGTATTCTTGTATGGGACTTCTTGAGTACCAGCCTGCTTAGGTGACATTTTAT
The DNA here is from genome assembly GCA_000404065.3 of Pinus taeda. Taxonomy (NCBI): domain Eukaryota; kingdom Viridiplantae; phylum Streptophyta; class Pinopsida; order Pinales; family Pinaceae; genus Pinus; species Pinus taeda. The sequence continues at coordinate 5,872 of APFE031615031.1, read as the reverse complement.
CTTGATAATCCTTTTATTCTACAATTGTTGTGGTAGTTTCACAAGGTGAATTAGAATTCAGTTTGAACTCTAGCACTTATTGTTTTCTTGTTGCATTCACTCAAACATCCTCCATTATATGTGTGTGTCGAACTTCCACTTTATATGCTAACTTTGGTTGAAATGAATAGTTGATGTTCCTGCATTTTTTTATCTACCACCATTATATATCTTTTTATTTCAATGAATACATCTTTGACATGTCGAAGTTACTACAAGGTGTCTCATCCAATAGATGATGACAAAAATTGTTGCAATTATATGCTTCTTTAGTATTTTGCCCTTTTCTTGGGTATGCTCCAACACTTCTCACGAAATTGAGTCTAACTTCTATAGGTATTGTGGTCCTTGTACTTAAATACCCATTATAATCTTTTGTCAATAAGTATTATATGTTGATGCCTGAATCAGTTTCAAACACTGTGAGTCTTAACTTGTAATCTCCTTAGGATATTCTATGGTAGGTAATTATATGTAAAATTTAAATGGTCTTGTGCATAATTTTTCTTTCATTTCTTCTTATTTTTCAGTGTTTGAAAAGGGTAAAATTATATCCCCTAACCCTTCTCAAGCTTGTGGTAGAACTGGGAATATTTCGTTAGCCTCCTCATCTTCCACCACCTCCTCCAACTCCACCTCTACCACCAGCTCCTCAACCACCACATCCTCCTCCTCCTCTTCCTCCACCACCACCTCCTCCTCTCCTTCTCCACCACCTCCTCTTGCACCACCTCCACATCCACCTCCTCCACCACCTCCGCCTCTACCACCTCCACCACGTCGGCCTCTACCACCTTCACCACCTCTGCTACCTCATCCTCTTCTTCCACCTCCTCCTCCACCTCCTCTACCTACGCCTTCTACACCACCTCTGGATCCACCTCCTCCTCCTGCTCCTCGTCCTCCACCTCCTCCTCCACCACCACCTCCACCACCTCCTCCTCCTTGTCCTCCACCTTCGCTCCACCTCTCCCTCCTCCTCATCCTCCGCCTTTTCCACCTTATTCACCACCACCTACAACTCTGCTTCCTCCAGTCCCTCCTCCCTCCTCCTCCTCCTCCTCCTCCTCCATCTCAACCTCCTTGACCACCTCCTCCTCCTCCTCTCTGTCCTCCTCCTCCTCCTCCACCTAAACCTCCACGTAAACCTTCACCTCCCCCTCCACCTCAACCTCCACCTCTACTCTTCCTCCACCTCCACTGTTCCTCCACCACCACTTCCACCTCTGCCTCCTACTCATCCTCCTCCTCCACACCCTTCTCAACCGCCTCCTCCTCCTCCTCCTCCTCCACATCCATCTATACCTCGACCACCTCTTATGCCATATCCACCTATACCTCCACCACCTCCTACCTCATCACCACCTCCACCTCCACCACCTCCAACTCCACCCCCACATCCACCTCCACCTCCACTCCCACATCCACCTCCACCTCCTCCTCCTCCTCCTTCTCCATCTCCACCACCACCTCGTCCTCCTCCACGTCCTACTCCTCCTCCTCCTCCATCTCTACGTCTACCTCCTCCTCCACCACCAGGCCCTCCTCCTCCTCCATATCTACGTCTACCTCCTCCTCCACCACCAGGCCCTCCTCCTCCTTCTTCTCCTCCTCCTCCACGACCTCAACCTCTTTCTTCTCCTACTCCTCATCTTCCACCTCCACCTCCTCCTGCACCAACACCACCTCCACCTTCTCATCCACCACCTCAACCTCCAACAACAACACCACCTCCTCTTCCTTCTCCTCCTCCTCTTCTTCCTCCACCTCCACCACCTCCTCCACCTCCTCCTACTCCACTTCCACCACCACCTCCACCTCCTCATCAGCTGATTTCACCCCCTCCTGCTCCTCCTCCTCCACCTCCACCACCACCATCACCACCGCATGCTCCTCCTCTTCATCTGCCATAACCACCACTACCACCGCCTTCGGCTTTGCCTCCTCTTCCTTCTCTTGCTCCTCATCCACCTCCACCGCCTCCTCTACCATTTTTTCCAACCCTCTCCCTGCTCCCCCATCCTCTCCACCTCCTCCACCACATGCTCCTCCTCTTGCCTTGCCTCCTCTGTTGCCTCCTTCCTCGCTGCCGCCCGTGCCTTCAACTACTCCTCCTCACCGTTTCGCGTCCTCCTCGTGCTCCTCCTCCTCTGCTTCCATCTCCTCCTCCTCCTCCCCTACCACCTTAACACCTGTCTCTGCCTCTGCCTCCTCCACCTCCTCCGCCTCTGGCTTCACCTCCACCTCATCCTCTTCCTTTGCCTCCTCCTCCTCCTCTCCTCTACCTCCACTTCCTTCACCTCTTCCTCCTCCTCCTCCTCTCCTATGCCTCCTCCTCTCCTCTTCTCGGCCTCCTCTACCTTCGCCTCCACCTTCTCCTCTGACTTCTACGCTTGGTCTGCGCCTCCTCCTCCTCCTCCTCTTCTTTGTCCTCACAAAGCTTAAATAAAATACAATTGCATATCATTTCAATATTTTTATTTATAATACTTATTGAGAAAATTCAGATATCAATATATACATGATAATATAACAAATAATATGTATAAAAAACTACGCTATGAATAAGTAATTATAAGCACAACAATTTAATTATTAAAATGTAATTTAGTTTTATAGTTTAAGTCAAATACTATTTTCGGAATTTCACTAACAAATTTATGATAAAGGTGATTAAAATTATGTGTTGCCACCTATGATTTTCAATATCAAAGTTTTAAGGTTGGTGAACAACAAAAGTGCACATCGAGTAATCGAAGTGTAGTATGGTTTAAGAGGGACAACATTTTCCTGTTTTATTTGGAAAAAAAAAATAGCTTTAACTATTTTCCACATATTCATATTTCTACATGTCTATTTAAAAGTATTAAGAATATTTTTATATTTAAAAATAAAATTTAAAATGTTGAATTTACTTTTGAATTAAAAATTTCAAAAATATATAATATGAGTACGAAATTCCAATTCCAATAAAAAGACGCTGAATCTATGCTGAATCTATTTTCATATTAGAATATAGATAAAAAAATCAGACATCAAAGTTTGTCACCCACCCAAGGAACATTTCCAATCCATCATTTAAGAAACCAAGAAAGAGGTGAATGTTTTCAAGAATTTCTATGTTTTTTGCATCATAATTTTGGGGCTACGTGTATTAATGATTGATATCTTGGTAACCATAAGACCAAAGTTCAGTGAAGAGGATTGGGCTGATAAATTGAGGACGAATCTTGATGAAGAAGTGTAAAGAATTTTTAATGTGTGAACAAATGTATAATGAAACACGAAAGGTATAAATATGTGAAAAGTATCAATAAGTATTTCCTATAGTTGTAGAAAAATAATTATAAACCAGTGTTTAACATTTCAAATGTGTAAACAAAATTATCAAAAACGATATCCATAGGTGTGGAAAATTTTTATAAATAAGATATCCATAAACGATATCCATAGCTCTACAAAATATTTGTAAACCACACATTACATTGTGCAAAGAAAATTGTCGATAAACGCTATCCATAGTTGTCAAATGTTTTTAAAAGCCATACTTCAAAGCAAGGCTCGAAGAAGAGGCGTGGCTTCAAATATGCGAACAAAATAAAGGACATCCATAGTTGCAGAAAAAAATTATAAACAAAGATCGAAGAAGAAGAGGCATGGAAGAGGCATGGAATGTTAAGCTAATCTGAATTGAGAGAAATGGCTACTTACCTCACGCTTGATTGGAGGTAGAGTTATGAAGTGACAAGGGGTTAGTCACTTCATGTAGCCCATATTATGTTTCTCATGTTTCTCAGACCATAAAATAAAAAAATTATGTAAATTTAGAAAATAACAACCTAAATTTAAAAATAGAGTATAAATTTGCGATTGTGATAAGAAGCTATGAAGGGAACGGCTCGAACTCAATAAGACAGCCCATAAAAGCAACAAGTTACTTAAATTTAGAAAGTACAGCCAGAAAAAGCAAAAGATAGCTTAAATTTAGAAACAGAGTATAAATCACATACCGTAAAAAAATCTACCAGTTGAATTAAAACAAATACAAACCGAAGTAATTTACCTTTAAAATTTAAAAACATGAAAATAAAAAATTAAAGGTTAAATTTAAAATTAAAAAATATGAATATAAATTACATTCAGTCAAAAACCACCTGTTAAATTAAAAAGAATACAAACCAAAATAATTTGTATTTAAATTTAAAAAAAAGTAAAGTAAAAAATTAAAAGTTAAATTTAAAAAACTGATTTTGAAGTAAAATATTGGCAATTTCGCTATATCCCCCAACTCTTGTTTGGCTTGGTCGATATCAAACTCAATAAGAATTATCTCTCTTTTTAGTATGGAGAGAACAAAAATTATCTATTTATTTTCAATATGGGGAGGAACACAGAACAACAAGAAAAAGAGAATGTGATAATCTCATAACTAGAACCTCAAGAAAATGTACGTTTGGCTAGTGATGCAAAGCTATATGATATGAAAACTAATTTCAAAGTTAGAAAGAGGCAATAGTTGATTGAAAAGTGAAAACTTAAAAGTTAAATTTTAAAATAATATTTATTTTCTTTTGAAGTAAAAAATCGATAGTTCCAAAGTTAGAAACTCTCGCTATTTAATTGTTTCTGCAGTAAAAAACACAAAATTTCAAAGTTTAAAAAGTAATGGTGAAATTTAAAAACTCAATGTCTAAATTGCTTTCTTCACAGTCAAGAGAATGTGTACAAAGTTAATGCTTAAATCTGAAATGTCAATCTTTATCTCAATGACTCACACTATTAGTATGAATTGACAATTATGAAAATGAGGTGAAAGTCATTATACATAATTTTGTTTGCTAAATAATAAAATTGTCAAAATAAAATTTGAGGATAAGTTGTTAAATAAGAAAAAAATTAAAATTCATATGGCTTAACAAAATTTTTCACTAATAAAATAACATTTTTAACTAATAAATAAAATCATATAGATGAACAATCCTCTTCATTAAAGTCGTATGGATTAATAATCTTTTTCACTAGTAATTAAAAATTAATTAATTTATATTTTTTTCTAAGTACTTTTAGGTTGGAAAATTTAAATGATAAATATATAAATAAAATATTTATTTCAAAGTTTAAGATAAACTATCTTTTTTTTTTTTTCTTCTTTCAGTATTTCTAAGAGCCTTGCAAAACTCTAGGAGTATCAAAATCTTATCTATTGAATCACTCAGGGTTTGTTTAAGTACAACCCATTAGTCATTGGATTAAAACAATGAGAGAAATCATAAGGAAACACACATTGGGTTTCCCAATAATATTTTGATCTGTAAAAATATATATTAATATATGTATCTATAAATTCACTAATTATAATGAATATATTATTAGATATTTCTAGATATTGCACTTTATATTAACCCCCACAAAATTGTTTCCCTTATTTAATGTAATGTTTGACCGCTCTAACCAAAATATCTTATACAATATGTGCCCCTTAACCAAAAACCATTATGAATGTCAAAACACTAATATGACCCATAACCGCTAATTTACTGTGATTACTCATGCTCTTCGATAATTAAAAACTCTTCCATAATGCAAACTCTAACAACTATTACCATGAATTCTAGAAACTATGATCCCTAGTACACTTCATGATCATGACGTTGTAATTCTTGAAATTTTACAATACACATCAATTTTAATATCTAACACATTAACTCTACCATTAAAACTATATTTTTTATTCATTTAAAGTGTCATAACATAGTGATCAATTTGAATGAAGTGTAACTCCGAATTAAATCCCATAAGAAAGGAATATAATAGATATTGTGTATCATTGAGA
>APFE031615020.1:49929-59966 GCA_000404065.3 Pinus taeda | reverse complement strand
GAGGGGTGTACAGTCTTCTTGGGGTATACATCTGGCTGAAACCTTTGAATACAAAAGATAATCAAGCTCCACACCCAACGATTGAGAGAATCCAAATAGTGTTGTGAGATGGCACCACAATTGTATTAGTCTTCAAAGAACTAAAAGCCATGAGTGTTTCCAAAGAGAAATCTTCAACTTGGCATTGAAATAGACAACAATCTCCAGTTTGTAGTAACTGATAATAGCTCAAAATTTGACAACCAAATTGTAGAAGGACTTTATTTAAGCAAGGATTCTTCTCTAATAATTATTTTGACTTTAGACATATAGTTAGCATGAAATGTTTTCCATGAAATCATGTAATTTTAATCATGTGCTGGTTTTTTTTGAAGATTTTAAATATTTTAGTTGTGCTAGATTGGGCTACAACATTTGGCTCCAACTGGGGACAATACTTTGCACGCAAAGTGCTGAGAATTGTAAATCAGTGGCATTAATTGGGCATGGAGTCCAGAATTTTGGAAACCCTGAAATCTTAAAATATTTAAACCTCACAATCTTGAAAATTGATTTCAAAGATGTTTGCTTCCTTTATTTACCGACTGAAAAACAAAGTAAGCTGCAAACTACAACTCAAAATATATCCTGAACACCTGATATTATTTATGTATAGTTTCCTACCTATGTAGATGACTCATCTGAATCAAGTGAAGTCAGTCTTCCAATGGCACCAACCCAACACTTAGGTACTGGAACTTGTGCCTCCATATTGTTAGGATTCAGAAAATAAAATTGGTATGTACCATAAAATATTTTTAGACAAAAAGTTAATTAGCACATACCCTAGAAATGGTATTTTCTTCCAACCAAATAAAAATTACATATAGTCAACTACTAGATCTTCTAAGTAATTTTTTATTTGCAATGTCCTTTGCACAAACTCCACATTTAGGGTTTCAAGTTGAGGAACATGCTGGTTGTTCTCTACTGACAACATTTTAGGCTGAAAATAAAAAAATAAAGTTTGTTCCCCATGATGTTGACATTTTCCATACAATAACAACTCTTGACAATAATATTTGTCCTCTTGCAATAGCACTTGAGAACTTGCACTGGATTCCCCTTTATTCTCATAATGATTATAATTATCTACTTGGCCTTCAACGTTTTGTTCAGTTTTTGTAAGGAGTTATTGATTTAAATTAACAGAATACTTAAATTCTTTCCTTTCAACAATATGGAAATCCTCTACCCACTTTTTAAAACCCTTCCTTACCTCCAAAGTTGCATTTTCTTTGAGAGAATTTCTATTGTTTTCTTGACAGACCCTCTTAACTTCAACAATATTTTTTCTTTTAATATGATAAGGAAATTTTACACAAGCCCATAAACTATATTCAATTTCAAATGCATAAAGAAACATCAAATCTAGAGTGCAAGACTTTCTCTCCTTGAGATAAAAAGTGAATTCAATAGGATAAGCCTTCAAATAATACACCATGGCAACAACTTCAGGGGGTTGAATTTCTTTTGGCATACGAAAATAAATTTATTTGAAAACTCCTTTTAAACTCACTGACTAATTCACTGCTCTACCTCTAGATAGTATATAATTCCAAAAGGTGTTTTTCATATGACTTTTGCTCACCAAAATATCTAAGAAAGATATCCTGAAGACCCTTCTATGAACTAATCTAAATTTCCTCCAAATACTGGAACCATTGTTGAACTTCCATCTTTTAAGTATGACAAAACAAACTCAAAACCACATCTTCATAAAAAAATTGAAAATTTTCCAGAAGGTACTCAAATTGTAATACATGTTGTTCATCTATAACATCATCATTCTCTCCAGAGAAACTTGGAAAAGTTTGAAGCTTTTTGAAGGATATTGATGAAGAACTATAGGCAACACCAAGGTTTTGAAATCACCTTGGCTCCAAACTGACAAGTAGTGGATTGTTTATGAGGCAGATTCTTATCTCCCAAATATGATGAATCATCACCTTTATGCCCAAACTATGACTGATTATCTTTAGGAATTATAGTGCAACAATCATCTCTCCTCTGACATTTAAGAGACGAAGTTGTGTCAAGATCAATAATACAAGAAGAAAAAAGGTCTTATTTTTCCAATAAAGAATGTAATTTTTGGGCTTTACAATCTTCTAAGAATATAAAATAGGAAATAATATTTTTAATGTGAAGGGGAAAGTATACCACAAAGCTAATAACAAAAAATAAAATTTCCTTAAAAAACCTAAAAGCCCGGTACTTGAAATTTTCATGGCTTCCTCATTTCCTTGCCAACAAAATCTTAATTCAATGAAGCTTTCATCCTTGGAGTCACCAGGTGAATAATAAAAAACCAATATTATCTAAATCTTGTTCACCCTCAAGAAATAGATCTTTAATACCAAGGGAAAAATAGCTTCATGTCTTCGTTCCCTGACAACAACGCCAAAAAATGTTGTACATTGAGAGACACTTCTTAGCTACAGGGGAAATAGTTCTTGAGACATTTTGAAGCCCTACCCTTCTACAATAGAATGGACAGAGACTATGAGAGTTTCAGGGTGGAGATGTAAAGAAAAAAATGGAGACAAATTTTTGGCACAGGAAATTAAGAATTCGTGCTTCAACTCTGTAGAAAGAATGATGGATGAAAATTAAGAATATGAATGAGATTCCTAGATGTGGAGCACTTCACTAAGGGCTTCAAGATTGATTTTTAATGATTACAACAAATTTTAATGAGTACAACGAAGTAAATTGAATAAAAACATAAACTAAAGCACCAACTGCATCTTACACTATCCAAGGGAATAAAAACATATATGAACACTAGGACACATGAGACAAACATTCACTGCAACACCAATTCTAGAATCAAGATGATATATATTATTATTTACGCTTCAAAAAGATTATGGTTTACAAAAGTCAGTCATGAAGACTGGACTCTGAATGTCTTTTCCCATCTAATTCGTGAGCTTTTATTTTTGCTGCCTATCCTAACTGAACTAATTGTCTTGATTAGCTCCAAAAACTGACTTTGGGAACAGTTATCAACTACCCACTCCTTTAAAAAAATATATTTACAACTAAAAAAAAATCATATAAAATATTATATATATAATATTTATAATATGTATTTTCATCCATTACAAATAATACCCTATCCTTTTTACATATTAACAATATACAAAATCAAATTTAGGACTATAAAGTTGGTATATAAGTAATTGAATAAATAATATGCGTGCGGGCCACCCATCTCTCATGACATCCATGTCGAAGGTAAATAAACTACACATGTTGGTGGTGATCTATATCGACAATTGAAAATTGTAATTGAAACTCAATCTTGTCGGCATCCATATGCCACTTGATCCAAACACCAAACTGGTTACAATGGCATCTTTGATGGTCTTTGAAAAGGAGAAGAGTGCTATCGTAATAAATAATAACCATTGATCTTATGATGGGTGATTTTAAAAAATTTCTTTGCGGGACCACATTTCGATATAAACCCCATGCAATTTGTGCCACCGAGGTGTTGTTATATCTAGAGCTTCGTAGTGTGAAACATCGATTGAAAATAAGAAAGTCTCATCCTATTCCACTAAATTTCAGGTGCGACCTCTTCCAAAATGTTGCCAGCCTCTTGAAAAAGTTAACAACAGAAACATGTCTAGCCAAATCCTTCCTCAGCATTCTATAAGTGTAATAAAAGTCTCCTGATCAATAGTTATTTGGATTTTATCAAGAATGTTTTGTTCTCCAACCTGTTGATCTTATGAATTAAGAGGGCTAGTAATAATCACCAATGGACCAAAATCACATGCCTTTGCAAGGAAAAAATAAATCAGTGTCTTCTCTTCTGGATTTAAAATCTCCTTTGAAATTCCTTGCATCGTAAAGTTTGCATGTGCTGACCTCACACTATTGTTTTTTTGTATAGCATTTTTTTGATGCTTCTTTGCCAACATTTCTAGAAAGAAACCAACAGTATTCTTAGGCTAGTTTGTAGCTCTATTTGAAGCCTTGCATAGAGATCCCAAGTGGTCTAAAATTTCTCCAGCTCTTGAATATATACTAAGAAAATGTTATTCCCTTACACCAATAGCCAAACAAGCACATAATCTTGAACCATCATCTAAAAAGAAAGACCCTGCAATTATTTGAATAGAATTTAAGGAAACCCCTACCAATGAACAAGCAGATTCAGATTTTGCGGGTTTCCACTGTAGAACTAAAATTTGAACATACACAACCCTGCAACAAAGTATTATTCCTTCTTCAATCAAGCTATTAGATAAGCATGAAATCAAAATTGAATCCTTGACGTGCCAGTCATTCGAAATAAGCAACAGATCCTAGGCTTTAGTATTATATCTACCATAATCATGATAAAGAACCTCATTTGTAGCCTTGACCATAGTAGTTGATGTTGGAGTAAGCAACAAATCTTGTTCTCCAGTGGGGTCACTTTGAAAAATCACAGGATAAAATGATGTAGACACTTTTGGTCTAAATCCAAGAGATAAAACACATTTGTTGAATATTCCATGAAGATATATCTTCTCATAACCATGTGGACATTGTAAATGGACAATGTACACTACTTTTGGAATAAATATTGAACTGATATTTATAGGTAGATATTTGCAACTGAATTTACTTTCCTTTAGAAAAGGATTTTGTTCTTTACAAAGGATATCTTTGACTTCTCCATGCAAGGATATTAACTCTCCCTCTGGTAATTTACCTTCATAGTTGGCACCATTAGCATATACCATAACATTTAAGAATTGTGGAAGACCATCTACCATGACTTTGCAAGCTAAGAAGTTTTCAAAATCATCATATACACCTATGATAATAGGGATCACGTTAGCTTTAACATGTTCAATAAGATCTTGTACAATAACAACTATTCCACATGGAATATAAAGCATAACATCTCTAAGGTTCATTGATGGAGTTTGGGCATGCCAGCGAGTGGAAAACCTTCCATTTTTGCCATAGTTAATAATATTAGTTTGTTCATTCATGTCATAGAATTGTAATGTCAAAGGCCCTATATTGGAGTCATTTACATAAAACTTGGAGTTTTGATGCCCAATTTTTTTTCCTATCCAATGGTACGAAGTAATTGGGAGACTCCAAATAGCATTATGAGATGACACCAAAATTTAATTAGTCATCAAAGAAGGAAAATCCATGAGTGGGTCCAAAGAGAAACCTTCACGCTCAAGCGCGCTTAACTATGGAGTTTCCCCACAATCAAGCCCACCTGGCTTGCTACCCCATTTGGAAAACCTTAATGAGTATTGTGCCTCACCAACCATTCAAGTAGAGCTCCCTTCGCTCTTTTGTACTTAAGTATTGAGGGGTTTTCATAGTGGATTATATTAAATATCTTTTTTTGGGATTCAACTACGTTAAGTAAGTTATTTATATATGACCATTTCCATGAGAGGTAGTGTTGGCTTAGGGGGTCGTGACCTAGGTTCGGAGTTAGTAGCGCCAACAAACAAAACCCTACAGTACTGGCCCTTTTGGTAGAAACCTGTGTAGCACAAGCTGCAGTCTCACCTTAAGCAGTATGGGGGGATGCAAGAACTAAGTTTCTGCATCCAGAGACTAGTATGATGTCTTCCAGCACCTTAGGTCTGCCTCCACGTAGATCGATAGACTTCTAGGGCTTGTTACTGTAACTCTGTTAAAACTACCTTCAGAGCTTCGCGAAGGTCTACGATTAGTTGTTGCAGACCTTTAACAATCGATTTACCTACTTATGTGCATCATAAAGCAATCCTAAATAGGAGTTCATGCAGATCTACTAAATTCATCAAAAAACATAAGAGAAATAACCGGAAACTTCGAGGAAGTGTTTAAACATTCATTGTGTACATTATTAAGTTTGATTCAAGATAATCACGTAGAATTGAATCAATATTTCATCAAACAAGTCATTTATCAATAGCATATAACATAAACATATATGAACAAAAATACTCAATAATTCCTCAGAAAACTGTCTTTATTGATCTTCAATTCACAGAGTACAGACTCTGCTTCCCTGCACACACAGCTGCAGGGTTCGCACACTCAGCTATGAACTCTACCTTGGCCTTTGTGCATTCAGTTGTGGACCCTCCTTTTCTCTACCTAAGCATAGGAAGTAGAGGCTTCCTACCTTAGCTTCTGTCCAAGGCTCTTCAATCAATCCAATCCTCTATCTTAGTTCCATCTAGTTACCTCTTCCTTTCACTAAGACTTAACTATTTATAGACTTTTTCATACAATTCCATGGTCTGCAAGCCACATGTGAATCTCAAGACTGACTCAAAACTTTTCTTAAAACAAGGGGATAAGCCCCTTTCACTTTCATTCTTCTACGTGCTCCACATCCACAAATTGCGAAGAATTTACATATTTTACAAAATTTGTTAAAAAATGACTAATTAGTTCCATTCTTCCCCTGGGGACCCCATCCCAAAAAGCTCCCTACACAAAGATCGTGACTCGCCCTCGAGTCACTTAGCTGACTATTCTACTTTCTAGCAGAGTTTGTCGAATACTTTAGTCAATGCTTGTAGCTCCGTTGTACTCTATTTTTTTTCCTACTACACCTCCTAGACCAGATTCTTTGTGGTTGGCCCCTCTACTGCAAGCTATGTAGTCCTTTGTGTTTGTTGCATAGCCTTTAAATTCTCAATAATGGTCTATGAGAACTGGCTAGCTTCCTCTATCCAATATTCAAGTCATGTGTTGAGCACAAACTTCTTCTTCTGAAATTCCTATATCTGTAGCAATTTTGCTTTACCTTCCTCTAGGTGCATAAGGTGATGGACTAGTGCCAATGTCCATGCTATTGTGTTGATTTCATCGTACTGTTGCTGCACTTCTCGAATTTCTGTGTTCAACTATTGCAGCGTAGGATCCTCCTGCAATGTGTCCCAGAGGCCTAGTGCTTGAGTGAAGAACTTGTCGCACCCTTGAACGATGACATCTAGCTGGGAGATGGATTCTTTAATCGTTGTGTTCCTTTGTTCCTGAACCTCTAGTGGTGTGGTCAGTGGAAACTTCAAATAAAACTCAACTATCTTCATCCTGAGGTCGAAAGTCACCTTGTCAACCTTCTCCTTCGAAGCGCGCACTGAAAACCCAATTTTATTACCTTGGCTAAAGCCTCTGCATTATCAGGTATACCCAACTTACGTACATATTTCTAGGCCTGCTTAATTGATGTGACCATATTTTGATGTTGTGTGCTCAACTCCTCCTGCTGCTTCAAGGCCTAAGTCTTTTGCACAAAAATCTGTTGATTTTTAACTTTGAACTCATTGATGGCAGTGAGTGCACATTTTTCTTTAATTTTGAGCTCTTCCATGACTCCTTGATGTAGCACATGTACAGACTCAAGCGGTAATGTGGCAAGGTTCAGCCCCATGTCTTTGACTATGTCAAGCATCACACTGGTCCTCCATCTCCATGCAGAATGACCCTTCAGGAAAAGGAAAGACTCAGACATCTTGAGGCTAGTCTATCTCTGATACTAAACTCCTTCCATGTGTCAGGCTAACTTGTATTCTGCTCACTTTCCCTATATCTTCCTGAATTCTCTTCACCTAGATCTACAGCTTGCGTAGATCATTTTGCACACCCCCAAGCGTCTACAAGTATTGTTGCTTGAATTTATGAATCACTTCTATCTTGGTGTCCTAATTTTTTTTTGTCAATCTCATCAAGATCTCCTTCTATCAACACCATGGGATCCACATGCACCTACTTGTCAGACTTCTATTTCTCTTGTTTCCTACCCTGCTACTCATGTGTGCCCTTCTTCAATATGAAGGGAGTGGTTTTCTCTTCATCGCCACCTCCTCCATGCTCTGACATCTCTTGCTCATCAGTGTGGTGGGAAGCAAATTGTTTTCTTTCCTCTGCATCCTTCTTCTCGTGCTCTGCTTGTGCCTTGGGAGAACACTCATTTTCCAGACGGGACTTCTCCACAGCTGTCATAGCAGCCCCTTTCTTCTTTTGTGTAGCCAAGGTGCATGCAGCCTGCTGAGCAACGTCCTTTTGCTGCATAGCAAAGCTCTCTGCACCTGTGCTTGTTCAAGAATCTAACTCCATAGATGTGCACCATTCCCACGGCCAAAGTCCCACAACTTCTTGAATATCTGTGTCTGTCACCGTATAAGACAACGTGTGCCATTTTTGCTTAGGGTCTTGTGCACCCTGATCAAAACCTTATCTAAATCGGCTTTGAATTCTACATAAGCCGATAGCTACGTGCATAAGGTAGGGGACAACCTTGGTCATTGGTTAATTTCCATGTGCATGTCCATCTCCATCAAAACCCAAAAGATCTTCGTCTCCTTAACCCGCTCTGGATATTTTGAGGTCCATAGTAAGGCAAACCACACTGCCTCAGGAAATTCTTCTTTATGTGGAGGAAATTGGCTATCCTCCAGCAACCTCCAAGCAACCAAAACAATTGATAATAATAGCCAGGCATAATGAAATGACCTTCTCTCCTGCTAGGCCTCACAATAATTCACGAGAAATTCTTGACATAGGTACTTGGCCCAGTTGTGTTGAACCCCCTTCATGCATTGTGATGTGAGTGAAATGACCAACGCCTTAACTTCATTTGTGCGAAATTTTCTCATTACTTTTCCTACTAGGATCTAGGACAACGAACTACATTGATGGGTTTAATATGGATGTGATAGAATACCCTCGCGACTTTTTTATCAATCCAAACTCCTTCTTCATGTTATCTGCCAATTCTTTCTCTCTTGTTTTTCCTCCAAAATCCTTTGCAGGGTTCACGCCTTTGTAAGGTAGCTTGGTGATCCTGTGGATCAACATGTCAGTGATAGGGATAGGCTCTCCTAGCCATAGGCACGCATCATGCACAAGTGCAAGGAGATGGTGCACACAGATCATATTAATCAGGGTGTGGTGATAATGTGGTACTAATAGCAGATTGAGCAACCCTGACTACTCAACACTGTGCACCCACTTCATGGGCTCCAAAATTGCAACCTTTGTATCATCATAGTAGGTATTCTGCATGTACTTATGCATTTCCAAGTGCGAAAACTTTTTGTGGTCTGCGAGGTCCCAATATTCCATTTTAAATAATGGAATGTGCACTAGCCTAGGACCCTTGAACACCACTTGCTCAGGTAGCAAAGGTGTTGAAACTGTAAATTTCCCATATCAGGGTCCTTCGTGACCTTATATTTCCCCTTCCAAGGAAGGATATACTCAGGAAGTCTCATGACAGGGTCCACTCCTTCAACATCAATATCCTTAATGCCCTGGAATTCTTCCTCCTCTAGGTCCACTACCTTCTTTGGATGCTTATTCTTTTTCTGCTTCGCTTGTGTATCGGTATGCTTCCTCGGTGACGCGCACACCAGCATTGAATTCTTTAGCTTTTCCATCACAACTGGTTGCTTTGCTTTCATTGCAGGCTATTTTTCTTTTGCCACAATTTGTTTTGGCCTAGGTGACCTAGGCACGGTGGGCACAGTAGGGTTAGCCTCAATATTGGATATTTCTAGTCCTGGTGCATCGAGTATGGCTTCTTCTAAACTAAGGGCTTCGGCAGGGTTAGTGGAAGTCATTTTCTCAATGAATAACTCCCAGTCTTTTGCATCATAATTAACGAATGGAGGGCACAATAAAACTTCTTCCTAGAATTCTTGGCTCATAAGTGATAGACAACAAAATTCACCAAGAAGTCTTAGAGAAAAAAGTGTTCTCTGTTGGACCGACACACATAATATATAGGGGTTTTTGAATTCCAATCCAAACATTCCCCCCAAATTATGATAATAAATGTTGCTTGGGTGGTAGATATTCAAAGATTTTTTCCTTAATTTCTGCCACCCCGCTCCTCTAACCATTTTCTAGCCATCAAGTCATGAACAATAACTCCAACAGTCATTTTCCTGCTGGGTTGCACGATACCTTCCCCCATGGTGTAGTTTCCTGAGCGTAACTTCACTTGTTGCATCTTCGTCACT
>APFE031615020.1:12420-36655 GCA_000404065.3 Pinus taeda | reverse complement strand
AATACAATCAAGTTTATTTTTCTCAATGAACTGTCTCTAATGGTTTATTTTATGAGGTCCTTGATCTTCATAATGAACATGTTTTATTATAGTATCTATGCAGGTGTTCTTTGATGTGTGTTTGTTTGTGTATGCAGGTTATTAAAAGGGAACTACTTGAAGCTGTTGGAACAAAGATGCCACAAACAAGCTTTGGACCGAGGTAGGGTCTATTACACCTCTTAGTTTTCATTTATGAATTGAAACATGTTTAGAGAAAAGTAGATTTTCTTGTGCTACTTGTTGCTAGATATCATTTGATACTAGGGAGATCAATCTTGTCCGCAAGAACGATTTATCTGGCCAACATCTCCCCATCCTTTCCCATGTCTGTTTCGATAAAACATTCGCATGAAACCCTAGATCCAAGATGACCTGATCCATTTCACAATAACCTATTTGCAATGTTAACCGCATTTATCGATGTGTTCATGCCTTATGATTACGAATCTTTCTGACCACGTGGTGTCCATCAGGGGCCTTTTCTCTATTGGCGCATTTTTTTATTAGTTCCTGCAAGCCTTCCGCAACCTTGTTAGCACGCAACAAATTCAAGCATGTCTCTAAAAACGTATTGGGTACAGAAGGATCAACCTCTACAGGTGCACTGATTTCTTGAATCTTGTCTTGGCTTTCTGAGGTTGAGGCCTCAACGAAGCTCTTCTTAGCTTCCATAAAGGTTTCCTTAGCGTGATTCAGATCAAAGACAACTTCTTTCTCTGGAGCTTTGTGGACCTGTCCCTCTTCTTTAGGCTATTTACATTTATCAATGCTAGTCATCATCCCACTTCGCAACACAATATTAACGCTTTGATCTTCTTCACGGGGCCCAACCCTCATCATTTGTAAATTCTTCATAGGTTTTTGAGGTTGTGTTTTCTTATCTTGCATCTTAGCTATTATCACCAGACATTCTTCTATAGTATGGTCGAATTGTCTATTGTATTGATATGATGGGTGTGTAGGATTTTTCCACTCTCATGCATAATGCCCCGATTGTCTATAGTTGTAGCATATAATATAATTGTGACCTCTACCAGGTCCTCCTCCTTAGCCTCATCCTCGAACTTGAAAAGCTCCACGCACCCCTCTGGCACCTTGATTCGGAGGCCAAGTTTCTTCTTGCATATGGTAATTAGGGGTTATTTCCATCATGAGTTCATAGCTTCGACAATGGCGCTCATCGTGGCCCACATATTTGCAAAAATTATAGAACAACTGTTGGGGTGTCTGAATGAATTTCTGAAGTAAATGGAAATTATCCATTGAATGTTTCCCAGTAACTTGACAAATGGCACACCATAGCGTAGCCCCCATGCTCAGCCCTGCTAGGGCTTCTAGTTTCAAGGGAATTGGCCCCTCTCCTGTAATATAATTCACATACACAGGACAATGATCCTTATTGTGCCCATGGCCCTTACACTTCAAACCCTAGACTTCTGTGCACATTTCTTGTTTAACCTCGATGTCTTTCTTCAAACTCTGTAATTCTAGGTGTAAGCTTGCTAGCTATGAGCGGATCTGCTGCACCCCTAAATTTGTATCCTAAATAAGTGATGCATGCAGCCTCATTGTGATCTCCAAGGCTTCTGCCTGTGTTTCTATCTTTTGTTATGACAAAGCAATTCTCAAATGGGGCAAAAGTGATGCAATGAACCAGACACGGTGCTAGCTATTTGTCATCTAAATGTTATCCTGTCTGATCTAGCACTTCAACCTCTGATCAAAGTTCCATGGCATCTCCTCAATATTCATCATGATCTCTTTAAATTCAATCACTAATTGTGATTCAAGTTTAGGCTTACTAAACTCTTTGTTTAAAGTCTTCTTAGTCTCTGCTAATGTTACAAGTAGATTATCAGTGAAATACTTAATATACCAGGTTAGTGCATGACCCTGCAAAGTGGTAACCAACTGTGCCTTCTTTATATTATCATTAGCGATCTATTGTGATGTCCATACAAAATTCACAACAAACCAAAACTACTCTAGATCTTCACTTCCTATGCCCTTGAAGGTTAGGATCTTCATTGCATTCACCATGTTGAATGGTGGTGGTGGAGGTGCAGGTGTGGGTGAAGGTGTATGTGGTGGAGGTGGAGCTGGAGCTGGAGCTAGAGTGGAAGGATCATTTGTTCTAGGAATCCCTTGAGTGATTAGCTAAATAGTACCTCATGGCTTAGTTTGCCCTACCCCTTCGTCATCGCTCGAAGGAGGTCCAATCAATGGACTATACTTTGGCCCCGACCCTTCGCGATTTCTAAGAAATCACCCACTTCGCGTAGCTCCAAACATCAAGGTAATGGAATAACCCATTTTTCACATAACAACATTTTAATCCAAGTATTCAATGCTCTTAAATGCTTACATCATGGTCCCTTGAAAAATCATCCCTCTACTTCTCTATAGTTGACTGAGGTATCAATTGAAAATTCTGTAACAAATCCTCCTAGAATTTGATCGAGCCAATGATCGACATCCACGCGATCTTGTTTTCAAAAGCTTCTCGTCGTCACACTAATTTTGGAGTCCACACTATAATAATATAGAGCTTCCACCTTCCTTTGACTGTCTGTCAATTTAGCTAACCATTCATACAAGTCAATGGGGAAGGTGGAAAAGAATATATCGTGTATCTCTATATATAGATATATGTTCAATTAATCTTCCTTTGACAAGCGTGGATTCTTGTTTTCTTGCGTCACGAACTCGTGGTTTCCAATCCAACCACTTTTCAATTTTTTTCCTAGTTGGATTCCAATGATGCAACATCACACATATCTTTCAAGCATATCCCAGTCTCGACAACATAACCATTTGTTGGCTGAGGCGGTCTTGACCTAGGCTCATAGTTATTTGCACCAACCAACAAAACACTACACTATTGCCCTTTCATAGCAACCCACGTAGCGTAGACTGCACTATCCAGATTTAAATAGGAATATAACAAATTACAAAGGTAACCATAAACATAGAGATGCAGCAGAAATAATAATTTATTTCATTAATGTAAAATATTGAAATATTCTTACAAACAATAATAGAAATAAACTAGCTAGGGCGATTGTAGCTTATCTCTGAGAAGAGATGTGGTAGCCACATGCCTCTGAACTATCTTACAATGAAGCTCAAGAGCCTTTTTATTATTGAACAATAAGAGAAAACCCTAAACAACTAAAACCCTAACCCAAGGAGATGTAACACCAAGAGTTTATGGACCCTGTTGGGGTGAGTTGGACAACCAACTTCCTGGGGTCGCGACTTGGTCATATTATCTCCATTTGATGCACATGATAGCCCGTTGGAAAGATATCTCCAAGGACTATGACAAAAAAGACAATTTTAGAGACAATATCACTAGTGGTAGATTTCCCAAAAAACATCGTTTAGGGCCACAAAACAGCTCTGGAAGTTTAGGACCCAAAAAACTGCTAAAAATAGTAAACTATGCTATAATTAAGGAAACTGAAAAAATGAAAGAAGAAATGGTGGGGGTCCAAGTGGAATTCGTGGGTAGCCACCAGTATCCACCTGGATCATTCCTCCCCCCTCAGGAAGCAATTTTCCCCATTGCATTGAGTTCCTCCATGAGATAAGGAAACTTCTATTGAACTTGGTCCTTGGTAAGCCACTTGCCCTGGTGAAGGAGTTGGCCTACTTTGACAACTCGATATAGTTGGATATTCTGCTGGAAAGTGTGCTTGATATATGTGTCCATGATCCAATCAGTTGCATCTTGTTCCATGAAATATGGATTTCACTCTGTGGGTGTGAGCTATTCTACAATGTCAGATGTGCCTAGTAATGGCGGAAAGTATGGTCGAAGGTGGTCCACATTGAACACTGGGCGCATGCCAAGGAATGGGGGAATGTTGAGCTCAAATGCATTGTCTCCCATAGCCTTGGTAATGGTGTAAGGACCATATCGGAGTGTTCCGAGTTTCTAATAGGCTCTGGTAAGGTGTTCCTTTTGCAGATGAAACCAGACTTTTTTGCCCACCTGAAACTTGTGTGGCACCCGATGTTGATCATGTCGTTGCTTGTACTTGGCATTTGATTTCTCTAGAATGTCATGGACCTACTGGAGAATATGTTGGATGTGCTCAATGAAGTTGTTTGCCTTATCTGTTTCAGACTGGACATGAGCCGAATCTGCATGAGTAGTTGCAAATGGCATGGCCACATCAATGGGACATAGTGGCTGGAATCCCAAGCCCACCTGAAAAGGCCTATGGCTAGTCGAGCTGTGGAGAGCCCGGTTGTAGCTATGCTGAACATAGGGGAGGCTCTCAGCCCATGTGCATGGATGCTTTAAGTTGTACATGTGCAGAATGTGTACGATCATCCTGTGGACAATCTCTGTCTAGCCATAAGTTTGAGGATGGAAGGTTGTGGACTTAGTGAGTTTGGTGTCCAGTATCAACTAGAGACTAGACCAAAATGTACTGAGGAACCTACTGTCCCGATCTGAGATGATAGATTGTGGGATCCCAAAGTGTAGCCACACTCGTTTAAGGGAGATTTTAGCATTCACTTCTGCTGTGATATTCTTCTTGCAGGTCGCCATAATGGCCATATTCGAGAAACTATCGACAACCATAAAAACACAATCATTTCCATGCTTAGTGGAAGGAAGGCCCAACATGTAATCCATGGAGATGGATTCCCAAGGTCCACTAGGGGTAGGCAGTGAGGTATGGAGGCCTTGCTTCTTGAGAGTTGATTTGGCAATGGCGTAGGCAGTGCATGATCTGATGTACTTCCCGACATCTTGTTGAAGATTCGGCCAATAGAAATACTTCTACAGTATTTCCACCATTTTATCGACCCTGAAATGCCCAACGGCCTGATTGTAGTGTGCTTCCCAAATAATCTTGGCACGCTCGTTTGAAGGAACACACAAGTGACCCAGGTGGCATAATAGGGCATATTGGAGGTGAAATTCTAGCACATGTCAACCCTCCAAGAGTGTCTGGTATGTGTGGCCGAATTCTGGATCGCTTTTGTTCAGAAGTGGCCAATCAAAAGTCTCGTGCCCGCAAGAGTTGAGCACAATGGTTACTGCCATGATTGGTGGTCGACTGAAGCAATCTACAACATTATTGGTGTTGCCCTTCTTATACTTGATATTCAAATGGAGTTGTTGCAGGTATGTGGACCACTTCTGATGGCAACCATTCTGCAATTTCTCTTTGGGTTTGTATGAACTAGAGGGGTTGTTGGTCTGTGTGGATCACCGTTTCCTTCCCCAAAATGTAATGCTTCCATTGTCAGCAGGCTTGCACAATGGAATACATCTCTTTTTCATAAGTGGGATACTTTCGGATTGTGTCTGAAAGTGTCTCACTGTGATATGCCACTAGATACTCGTGTTGAGTAAGGAATGCCCCAATAGCATAGTCAAAGACATCTGTCTCAACCTCAAATGGTTATTATAGATCTGGTAATGTGAGCAATGGTGCCATGCAAAGGTGAGCTTTCAACTTTGTGAATGCCTTCTATTGAGATTCAGACCAAAATAATTTTTCTTTCGCTCCTCCTTTGGTGACTTGACTCAAGGGCCAAGTGATATGAGAAAATCCCAACACGAACCTGTGGTAGAAATTGGCAAGACCTAGAAAGCTGCGGAGCTCTATCA
The DNA here is from genome assembly GCA_000404065.3 of Pinus taeda. NCBI lineage: Eukaryota > Viridiplantae > Streptophyta > Pinopsida > Pinales > Pinaceae > Pinus > Pinus taeda. The sequence continues at coordinate 30,978 of APFE031615020.1, read as the reverse complement.
AAGTGGTTGGAGAAGGCCAATCCAGAATGACTTGGATCTTGGCTGGATCCACATGCACCCCCTGTTCATCAATAATGTATCCTAGATACTGAACCTAGGTCATGCCAAAAGTGCATTTCTCCAAATTGGCACATAGCTTGTGTTGCTGCAATGTTTGGAGAACCTGTTGGATGTGGTCGAGGTGCTCTTCCCAACTCTAGCTAAAGATTAAGATGTCATCCAAGTATACCACTACAAATGAGTTGGTGAATGGCCGCAAGATGTCATCCATTAGCCTCATGAGGTTTGTAGGAGCATTCATCAATCCGAAATGCATAACCAACCATTCGAAAAGGCCCTCCTTGGCTTTGAAGGTAGTCTTCCACACATTGGAGGGTTCGATTGGTACCTGGTGATATCCTGACTTCAGATCGATCTTGCTAAAATATTTTTCCCCCTTCAGTTGGTCCAAGAGGTCATCAATCCGTGGGATCGGGTACCTATTATGGATACTGATCTTGTTCAACGCCCGATAGTCAATACAGAGTCTCCAAGTGCCATCCTTCTTCTACACCAACACGATCAGGCTTCCATAGGGCGATGAACTGGGACGGATGTGACCTTTCTGTAGCAGCTCCTAAATCTGCCTCTTGATTTCATCGTTCTCCAGAATTCAGCGTTGATATTGGTCCATTGGGAAGCGGCACACCTGCGGTCAGATCGATGGAGTGCTTGACCTAATAGTGCAGAGGAACCCCTACAGGGGAGGTGAAGATGTCCTCGTACTCCTCCATGACCTTGTCCATCTGTAGTTGTCGTGAAGAGGGGCCCTGTCTAGAGGTCATGTTCATCGTCTTCTTCTTTCCTTGAGGGTGTATCATCATGAAAACAAATTTCCCGGTTTTGGAAATGAGCTTACTGCATTATTTTGCAGTAACCAAAGAGATGGCGATAGGCAGTTCTACCTTCGATATCCAGTACAACTTATTTCCAAAAGTAATAATAATAGCACAGGGCCTTGATTCATACACAACATGTCACTTCTACAAGTATGGTTGTCCTAATAGTACATCACAAACTTCAAGGGGAGCAATGTCACACAATACCTCATCTGTGAAGGGCTTGATGTTGTATGGAAGGCAACAATGCTGGCTCACGTGAAGATCCCGCCCTTGGTGAAGCCACCCGATGGTGTATGGTTGTGGATATTTTGTGGTCGGTAGGCCTAGCTGCTTCATGAACTCTACCGAAATGAGGTTCTTTTGGCTCCCGCTATTGACAATTAATTGTAGTGGGGATCCCTTTACCTACACTTAGGAGTGGAAGAGACGCTCCTCCTCCTCTGGATCTTCGGGTTCCTCCTTCTGGATCTTCATGGTGGTAATGGTGGCGTTGGGCTTTGCATCGATAATATGCCTCCCTTTGTCATTCCCCTTGCCAGGTTCTGACTCAGAGTCAAAACATGCATCTGATTCTAAAACCTTTAGCTTAGCCACCAGTGACTACTTGGCCCAACGCTCACTTGTGTTGTGAGTGGAGCTCTTATGGAACTCACACCATTTTCCCATGTCCTTTTTTGGCTTCGTGACACTATTCTTTGCTTGCAGCTTTGGCGGGTTGTCTTGGGCTACCCTGCCTTGGCTTTGTCCTTTATTCTGCGGCTTGGCGGTAGCTTTCACTTGCTTCGAATTCACAGATCCAAAGTCTCGCTTCTTCTGTTTAAACTTTTGCTCGACCTTGACGACATATCGGTATGCCGTGCCAAGTGAGGAGATATTCAAGAATTATATTTATTCCTGTATGTACCTGTGTAGGAAGTCATGGTATTTTAGTATCAAATGCTCCTCCAAATCATTTACACCCAACTTTGTGTGAAGGGTATGGAAAATATTGGTAAACTTTGGCATGTCTTCGTCCCTTCCTTGCTACAGCGTGGTCCACTTTATTTATTGATCCTCATAGCTTCCAAAAGGGTATTAATACTCCTTAATGGCATCCTAGAACGAATTCCAGGTGGTTGCAGCTGAAAATAGTGAGCCGATATTTTCATCCTTCTTCTAGCAGTAGGTTTCCCACCAGTCCTTGACGCGGGGGGCTGCTTTGAGAAAAGCAAAAACAATCTTTTCCTGACTCAAAAATTCATTAACAAAAAAATAACCCCCTAGCAGATTTAACCATTTATCTATGACATCTGCGTCTATCTAAACCTCAAATATGGGGATTTCAAAATTAACTTGTACCTTAAAGGGTGTGGCACTTCCATAGTAGCTGCTAGAAGCCGATGTGTCACCTCTGGGTAGCCACTGAAGGATCTAAGCAAAGATGTCCATCATCACATTTCTTTATTGCTCGAGGGCTTCTTTCAGCAAGATTTTGATATGATCTCCTGCCCCCTCATCTTTCTTCTCATCGGCCATGGGAGGCCATCGAGATTTGTGAGGCTAGTCATGAAAAGGTTCGACCAATTCAAGCCTTAACTCCTTATATCCTAACATCGTTGGGGACATGCAAAGAAAAACAGAGAAAAAGTAGACTGCTCTGATACCACTGATCTAGATTTAAATAGGAATGCAACAAATTATAGAGGTGACCATAAACACAAAGATGCAACAGAAATAATACTTCATTTCATTAATGTAAAATACTGAAATATGCTTACAAATGACAATAGAAATAAACTAGCTAGGGCGATGGTAGCTTATCTCTGAGAAGATATGTGGCAGCTACATGCCTCTAAACTGTCTTACAATGAGGCTCAAGGGTATTTTTATTATTGAACAATAAGAGCAAACCCTAAACAACCAAAACCCTAACCCGAGGAGATGTAACACCAAGAGTTTATCGACCTCATTTGGGTGAGTTGGATAGCCAACTTCCCGGGGTCATGACTTGGTCATATTATATCCATTTGACGTTCATGATAGCCCATTGGGAATATCTCTCCGAGGACTATGATAGAAAAGATGATTTTAGAAAACAAATTGCTGGAGGTATATTTCCCAAAAAAAACGTCGTTTAGGGCCTCAAAACGGCTCCGGAAGTTTAAGACCCGAAACAATGCTAACAATAGTAAACTATGATATAATTAAGGAAACTGAAAAACTGAAAGAAGCAATGGTGGGGATCCAAGTGGAATTGGTGACTGGCCACCAATATTCACCTGGATCGCTACAATCTCACTTGAAGTAGTATGGGGGGATGCAAGAACCATGTTTCTGCATCCAAAGACTAGTGTGATGTCTTCCAACACCTTAGATCTGCCTTTGCGTAGATCGATAGACTTCGAGGGCTTGTTATTGTAACTCTGTTAAAGTGGCCTTCGAACCTTTGTGAAGGTCTATGATTAGTCCTTGCAGACCTTTAACAATCGATTTACCTAGTTACATGCATCAAAAAGAAATCCTAATTAGGCGTTCGCACAGATCTACTAAATTCGTCAGAAAACATGAGAGAAATCACCAGAAACTTCGCAGAAGTGTTTAAACATTAATTACGTACATTATTAAGACTGATCCAAGATAATCGCATCAGATTCAATTAGTATTTCATGAAACAAGTCATTTATCAGCAACATATAACATAAATAGATATGAACAAAAACATTGAATAATTCTCCAGAAAACTGTCTTTATTGATCTTCCATTCATGGATTACAGGCTCAACTTCCCTACAGACACAATTGCAAGGGTTCATGCACTCAACTACGGACTCTACCTAGGCCTCGTGCACCCAGCTGTAGAGCCTCCCTTTCTCTACCTAAGTGTAGGAAGTAGAGCCTTCCTACCTTAGCTTTTGCCGAAGACTCTTCAATCAACCTAATCCTCTATCTTAGTTCCATCTCGTTACCTCTTCCTTTCACTAATACTCAACTATTTATATATTTTTTCATACAATACCATAGTCCACGGACCATGGGTGAATCTCAAAACTGATGCAACACTTTACTTAAAACAAGGGGCTAAACCCCTTTGAATTTTATTCATCTATGTGCTCCACATCCACAAATCACGAATACTTTACATATTTTACAAAATTTGTTACAAAAAATGACTAATTAGTTCCATTTTTCCCTTGGGGACCCCATCCCAACAGGTAGTCGTAATTGACTAAATTCTCATGATTTTTGAATAGTTCGCTTAACACTCATTGCATCAGGTTGATCATAAGGGTGAAGAAGCGAGATTGAAACTAATGAAATGAAGCACATAGTGTCAATGATCACTTCCATGGCTTGCATCCAGTAACCAGGACTTCATGGGAGGTCACCCATCCCAGACCTCATGGAAAGTCCTAGTTACTAGGTGCAAGCCCCGAAAGTGATGCTTGATGCTATGTGATTCATTTCACTAGTTTCAATCCCACTTCTTCACCCCTATGAGCATCACCTGATGCAATGACTGCTAAGTGGGCTATTCAAAAATCATGACAATTTAGTCAGTTATGACTACCTCTCATGGAAATGGTCATAGATGAATGACTTACTTAACGCAGTTGAATCCCAAAAAATAATATCTAATATAAACAAACAATACTTAAATAAACAATATGATATAGATAAACAAATAAAATAATAGAGAAAAAGTCTTATCTATATATGCTTTTTACTTCCAAATATGATTGGGGCATGTATTAACATTTTAATATTTCAATGACAACTATGTACATACTATATAAAAAAAAAGCACACACACACAGATATTATATATATATATATATATATATATATATATATATATATATAATACTATATATAATATATATATATTATATATATATATATATATATATATATATAGATATATATATTATATATATATATAGAGAGAGAGAGAGAGAGAGAGAGAGAGAGAGAGAGAGAGAGAGAGAGTCCTTTTGATATATGGTTTCTACTACCAAATATGATTAGGACATGCATTAACATTTTGATGTATAGAATGTGAATGATACATAAAATATTTCAATGTTAACTATGTCTATACTATAAAAAAACATTCTGTAAGGGTACTTAAATTCTCCTAATCACCAGTTATTTTGATTTTATCAAGCATGTTTTGTTCTCGAGTCTGTTGATCTAGTGAATTAAGAGTGTTACCAATAATCACCAATGGACCAGAATCACACGCCTTTGTAAGGACAAAAGAAATCAATATTTTCTCTTATGGATTTAATATCTCCTTTGAAACTCCTTGTATCGTACATTTTGCATGTGCTGAACTTGCACTATTTTTCTTTTGTATAGTAATTTTTTTATGCTTCTTTGCCAACTTTTCTAGGAAGAAACCAACTATCTTCTTAGGTTAGTTTGTATCTCTCTTTGAAACCTTGTATAGAGATCCCAAGTGGTCTAAAATTTCTCCAACACTTGAATATATACTAAGAAAATGTGATGCCCTTACACCACTAGCCAAACAATCACATAATCCTCAACAATCATATAAAATTAAAGACCCTGTAATTATTTGAATAGAATTATAGGCACCCCCTACCAATGAACAAAGAGATTAAGATTTTATGGGCTGCCACAGTAGAACTAAACTTTGAACATACACAACCCTACAAAAAGTATTGTGCCTTCTTCAATCAAAATATTAGATAAGTATGAAATCAAAATTGAATCCTTGATGTGCCAGTCATTCAGAATAAGCAACAGATCGAGGACTTCACTATTATATCTACCATAATCATGATAAAGAACATCTTTTGTAGCCATGACCACAATAGTTGACGTTGGAGTAAGAAACAACTCTTGTTCTCCATTCAGGTCACTTTGTAAAATAACATGATAAAATGATGCAGACACTCATGGTCCAAATCCAAGAGACAAAACACATTTGTTGAATATTCCATGAAGACAGATCTTCTCAGAACCATGTGGAACTTGTAAATGGATAGTGTACATTACTATTAGAATAAATATTGAACTGATATCTGTAAGTAGATATTTGCAACTGAATCTACTTTCCTTTAGAAAGAGATTTAGTTCTTTACAAAGGACATCTTTGACTTCTCCATGCAAGGATATCAACTCTCCCTCCAGTAATTTACCTTCAAATTTGGCCCCATTAGCATATACCATAGCATTTGAAAATTGTGGAGGGCCATCTAAAATGACTCTGCAAGCTAAGAATTTTTCAAAAGCATCATATACACCCATGATAATAGGGATCATTTAGCTTTTACATGTTCAATACGATCTTGTATAATAACCACTTCTCCACATGGAATATAAATCATTACATCTCTAAGGTCCACTGATGGAGTTTGGCCATGCTAACCAATGGAAAACCTTCCCTTTTTTCCACAATTAATAATATTAGTAGGTTCATTCATGTCACAAAACTGTAATGTCAAAGGTCATGTATTGTAGTCATTCGTAGAAAAATTGGAGTTTTGATGCCAAATTTGTTTTCTTATCCAATGGTAAGAAGTATTTGAGAGACTCCAAACAGGGTTGTGAGATGACACCACAATTTTATTAGTCTTCAAAGAAGGAAAATCCATGAGTGGGTCCAAAGAGCAATCTTCAGCTTGGCATTGAATCAGATAAAAATATCCATTCTGTAGTAATTGATAATAGCTCAAACTTTGACAACCAAATTCCAAAAGGACTTTATTTAAGAAAGGATTCTCCTCTAATAATTATTTTGACTCTAGACAATTAATTATCATGAAAAGGTTTCCATCAAATCTTGTAATTTTAGTCCTTTGTTGATTTCTTTTTTGAATGTTTTAAATATTCTAGTTGTTCCATATTGGGCTACAACATATGGCTCTAGCCAGGGACAACACTTTGCGCGCAACATGTTGAAAACTACAGATGAGTGGCCTTAGATGGGCATTGAGTTGAGAATTCTGAAAACCCTGAAATCTAAAAAAACGAAAACTTGACATTCTTGAAAATTGATTTCAACGATGTCTGCTTCCTTTATTTACCAACTGGAAAACAAACTAAACTACAAACTACAACTCAAAATACAACTTGAACACATGATCTTATTTATGTATAGATTCCTACCTATGTACATGATTGTTCTCAATCAATTGAAGTCAACCTTCCAATGGCACCAACACAACACTTTGGTACTGGACCTTGTGCCTCCATACTGTTGGGATTCAGAAAATAAAATTGTTAGGTACCATAAAATATTTTTAAACAAAAATTTTAGCACATACCCTAAAAATGATATTTGTTGCCGACCAATAAAAATGACATATAGTCAGCTACTAGATCTTCCAAGGAAATTTTTATTTGCAATGTCCTTTTCACAAACTCCATTTTCGGGTTTTGAAAGTGAGGAACTTGATTGTTGTTCTCTACTGACAACCTTTTAGGATGAAAAATATTAAATAAAGTTTGTTCCCCATGATGTTGATGATTTTCATGCAATAATAGCTCTTGACAAAAATCTTTGTCCTCCTACAATAGCACTTGATAACCTGCACTAGATTCGCCTTTATTCTCATAATGATCATAATTATCTACCATGCCTTCAAAGTGTTGTTCAATTTTTGCAAGGAGTTGTTGTTTTATATTCTCGGTGCCTTTCAACAATATGAATGTCCTCTGCCCACTTTTTAAAACCCTTCGTTACCTCCAAAGCTACATTTTCTTGTAGAAAATTTCCATTGTTTTCTTGACATACCCTCTTATCTTCAACAATATTTTTTCTTTCAATATGATAAGAAAATTTTCCACAAGCCCATAAATTATCTTCAATTCAAAAATCATGAGAAATTATTCAGTTGCAACTACCTCTCATGGAAATGGTCATAGATGAATGACTTACTTAATGCAATTGAATCCCAAAATGATATCTAATATCTTCGATTTGTTGTGCATAAAGAAACATCAACTTCAGAGTGCAGGGATTTCTCTCTTTGAGATAAAAAACGAAGTCAATAGGATAAGCTTTTGAATAATACACCATGGCAGTAGCTTCAAGGGGTTGAATTTCTTTTGGCATACTGAAATAAATATTTTGAAACCTCCTATTAAACTCAGTGACTGATTCACTTCTCTGCCTCTCGATAGTATATAATTTCAAAAGGTATTTTTCTTATGAATTGTGCTCACCTCAATATCTAAGAAAGATATCCTGAAGACCATTCCATGAGCTAATTGAAGTTGCCTCCAAATACTAGAACCATTGTTGAGCTTCCCTCTTTAATGTATGACAAAACAAACTCAAAACCACATTTTCATAAATAATTTGAAATTTTTCTAGAAAGTACTCAAATTCTAAGACGTGTTGTTCAACCATAACACCATCATTCTCTCCAAAGAAACTTAGAAAAAATTTGAAGCTTTTTGAAGGATATTGATGAAGAATTGTAGGCAACACCAAGGGTTTGAACATCACCTTTTCTCAAAAGTGAGAAGTAGTGGATTGTTTATGAGGCAGAGTCTTATCTCCCAAAGATGATGAATTATCACCTTTATGCCCAAACTATGACTGATTATCTTTAAGAATTGTAATGCAAAAATCATTTCTCCTCTCATATTTAAGAGACGAAGTTGTGTCAAGATCCGTAACACAAGAAGAAGAAAGGTATTATTTTTCCAATAAAGAATTTACTTTCTGGGCTTTATAATATTCTGAGAATATAAAGAAGGAAATAATATTTTTAATGTGAAGGGGAAAGTATATAATAGAGCTGATGACAAAAAATAAAATTTCCTTAAAAAACCTAAAAGCCTGATACTTGAACTTTTCATGTGGCTTCCTCATTTTCTTGCCAGCAAAATCTTAATTCAATGAAGCTTTCATCATTGGAGTCACTAGGTGAATAATAAAGAACCAATTTCATATCTAAATATTGTTCACCATCAAGAAATAAATCTTTGATATCGAGGGAAAAATAGCTTCATGTCTCTATTCCCCGACAATGACACCAAAACATGTTGTACCTCAAGAGACAGTTGTTGGCTATGGGGGAACCAGTGCCTGAGACATTTTGAGGTTTGTTAAAAAGATTGAAATTAATGGCTGGAAGTATGGGTCATGAAAGTTTGTAACCAAAAGTTATGGTTTTGAAGCCCTATCATTCTACAACAGAATGACCAGAGACTAAGAGAGTTGCAGGGTGGAGATGTAAAGCAAAAAATGAGGGAGACAAAGTTTTGGCACAGGAAATTAAGAATTCGTGCTTCAACTCTATAGAAATAATGATGGATCAAAAAGAAGAATATTAATGAGATTCCTAGATGTGGAGCACTTCACTAAGGGCTTCAAGATTGATTTTTAATGATTACAACAAATTTTAATGAGTATAACGAAGTAAATTCATTAGAAACATAAACTAAAGCACCAACTGCATCTTACATTGTCCAATAAAGGAAAAACATAGATGAATGTTGGGACACATGAGACAAACAATCACTGCAACACTAATGCTAGAATCAACCTGACATATATTATTTAGGCTTCAAAAATATTATGGTTTACAAAAGTGAGCCATGAAGACTGGACTCTGAACCCCTTTTCACTTCTAATTCCTCAACTTTTATTTCTATTGTTTATCCTAATTGAACTAACTGTCTTAATAAGTTCCAAAAATTTAATTTGGAAACAATTTTCAACTACCCTCCTTTATTTAAAAAAGATTTACAACTAATACAAAATCATATAAAATATTATATATATATATATATATATATATTATATATATATATATATATTATATATATAATATATATAATATAATATTTATTTTTCATCCATTACAAATAACACCCCATCCTTTTTACATATTAACAATACACAAAATCAAATTTAAGACTATAATGTTGGTATATGAGTAATGGAATAAATAGTGTGTGGGCCATCCACATCTAACGACATCCATGCCAAAGGTAGATAAACCACACATGCTGGTGGTGAGATGTATAGAGAATTGAAAATTGTAATTGAAACAAAACATCAAACTGCTTATGGGGGCACCTTTGGTGGTCTTTGAAAAGGAGAAGAGTGTTACCGTAATGAATAATAACTGTCGATCTTATAATAGGTGTTTTTAAAAAACTTCTTTGTCAGACCACATTTTGATATAAACCCCGTGCAATTTGTGCCACTAGGATGTCGTTAGATCTAGAGCTTCGTAGTGTGAACCATCGATTGAAAATAATAAAGTCTCATTGTGTTCCACTAAATTTAAGGTGCGAAATCTTCCAAAATGTTGCTTAGCCTCTTGTAAGAGTTAACCATAGAAACATGTATAGCCAAATATTTCTTCTGCATTCTATAAGTGTACTAAATTTCTCCTAATCACTAGGTATTTCTATTTTATCAAGAACTTTTTGTTCTCCAATCTCTTGATCTCGTGAATTAAGAGTGCTACCAATAATCACCAATGGACCAGAATCACACGCCTTTGCAAGGACAAAAGAGATCATTGTCTGTTCTTCTGGATTTAAAATCTCCTTTGAAACTCCTTGCATCGTAAAGTTTGCATGTACTGAACTCACACTATTGTTCTTTTGTATAGTATTTTTTTTATGCTTCTTTCTCAACTTTTCTAGGAAGAAACCAACAGTATTCTTAGGCTACTTTGTAGCTCTCGTTAAAACCTTGCATAGAGATCCCATGTGGTCTAAAATTTCTCCAGCTCTTGAATATATACTAAGAAAATGTGATGCCCTTACACCAGTAACTAAACAATCACATAATCCTGAGCCATCATCTAAAATGAAAGACCCTGCAATTATTTGAATAGAATTTAAGGCACCCCCTACCAATGAACAAGCATATTCAGATTTTTCGGAGTGCCATTGTATAACTAAAATTTGAACGGACAAAACCTTGCAACAAAGTCTTATGCCTTCTTCAATCAAGCTATTAGATAAGCATGAAATCAAAATTGAATCCTTGACCTACCAATCATTCAAAATAAGCTATATATCCTGGGCTTCAGTGATTCTGGTACATTGGTGATTATTGATAAAGAACCTCTTTTCTAGTATTGACCACAATAGTTGATGTTGGAGTAAGCAAAAACTCTTGTTCTCCAGGGGGATCACTTTGCAAAAGCACACGATAAAATGATGTAGACACTACTCGTCCAAATCCGAGAGACAAAACACATTTGTTGAATATTCCACAAATACGGATCTTCTCATAACCATGTGGACCTTGAAAATGGACAATGTACATTACTTTTGGAATAAATATTGAACTGATGTCTATAGGTAGATATTTTCAACTGAATTTACTTTCCTTTAGAAAAGGATTCAGTTCTTTACAAAGGACATCTTTGACTTCTCCATGCAAGGATATCAACTCTCCCTCTAGTAATTTACCTTCAAATTTGGCACCATTACAATATACCATAACATTTGAAAATTGTGGAGGGCCATCTACCATGACTTTGCAAGTTAATAATTTTTAAAAAGAATCATATACACCGATGATAATGTGGATCATGTTAGCTTTGACATGTTCAATACTTGTATAATAACAACTGCTCCACATGGAATATAAAGCATAACATCTCTAAGGTTCACTAATGGAGTTTGGCCATGCCAGCCAATAGAGACCTTTCGTTTTTCCCATAGTTAATAATAGTAGTAGGTTCATTCATGTCACAAAACTATAAGGTCAAAGAGCATGTATTGTAGTCATTTACAAAAAAATTGGAGTTTGATGCCCAATTTGTTGTCCTATCCAATGGTAAGAAGTAACCGAGAGACTCCAAATAGCATTGTGAGATGACACCACAATTTTATTAGTCTTCAAAGAAGGAAAAGCCATGAATGGGTCCAAATAGTAATCTTCAGCTTGGCATTGAATTAGATAACAATATCCAATCTGTAGTAACTGATAACAACTCAAATTTTAACAACCAAATTCTAGAAGGACTTTCTTTAAGCAAGGATTCTCCTCTAATAATTCTTTTGACTCTAGACAATTAACTAGGATGAAAAAGTTTCCATCAAATCTTGCAATTTTAATCCTGTGTTGATTTTTCTTTTTTTTTTAAGATTTTAACTATTGTGCCAAATTGGGCTACAACAATGTCAATCATCACTTCTAGGTCTTGCACCTGATAATGAGGACTTTCTAGAATGTCACTTATCCCAAATCACCTCTCGCTCAAGCTCGCTTAACTGTGGATTTTCCCCACAATCAAAACCACTTAGCTTGCTACCCCTTTTGCAAAACCTTAGTGAGTATTGTGCCTCATGAACCATTTAAGTAGAGCTCCCTTTTCTCTTTGTATTTAAGTATTGAGGGGTTTTCGTAGTGGATTATATAAGATATCATTTTTTAGGTTTCAACTGCGTTAAGTAAGTCATTTATATATGACCATTTCCATGAGAAGTAGTCACAACTATTTAGCCAGTTTAATATGTCCTAAATTGCTACATCAATTATGAATCCGGGAGTCGTAAACTGATGAAGTGTGGCGCACTATATGTGCAAGCCAAACTTTTTCTTACTTTTTATTGCTTTCAATTTTTATTTTGTTTTGGGGTTTTATCTTCGTTTATCTCCTAACATGAATGGAAATCCTATTCCTGAGTTTTAAGAATACTTTAGAAGACAAGTATGGATATAGATTTTAAGGCAGTTATGTCCTTTATGCTAATTTCCAGAGCTTAACACTTCCTACGATCTCAAAACATACTAGTAATGAAATTAATACTTGAACAAGAATGGAAATGTGTTGCTATTCAAATCAAACAAATGATGAACTACTGATTATGAAATCACTATCTTTGTTGCTCATCTAAATACAAAAAAATAAGTTAAGCTACTGCACTCAAGAAAATCAAAAACTGCAAACCAATAAAAGTAAAATCAATTCACTTCATTTATAGTCCGATAGCTCGCCAAGTAGTCTTTTCGGGGTTAAGATATGGCTCTAGAGATAACGTCAATAACATGAGGAATTGATATCTAAATTACCTACTTGCAAATGAAAACAAAATCAAGTCACTTCACTTATAGTCCGATAGCTCGCCAAGTAGTCTTTTTGGGGTTAAGCTATGGCTCTGGAGATAACATCAATAACATGAAGAACCTGATATCTAATTGCAGAAAGTAAAATCAAATTACTTCATTCATAGTCCAATAGCTCGCCAAGTAGTCTTTTCGGGGTTAATCTATGGCTCTGGAGATAACGTCAATGACATGAAGAATTTGATATCTAAACTAACTAACAAAGCAAGTAAATAAGATTGAAATCAAAGCATAACTGAAATTGAAAAGCTAAGAAAAGTAAAGTCCGTAGAGAGGCTAATCTCATGTCACTAGTTATCGTAAAAATTGTATGAAAATGCCCGGGCCTAGCCTATCCTGAAACACACACTGATCAGTGTTAGCAAAAATATACAATACTTGAAAAATCATGTACAGGAATGAAATGTTAACATCATAAATAACTTATGAAATATACACAGGTGAACAGACTATGAGATATGTGCAATGAAAATAAGGAAACAACACATAAAAACTTTACAGAAATAAGGAAACAAAACCTCAGCCAGCAAGGGCCCTCTGCACATCTTTGGTCAACACGCTATTAGTCTGGAATTACGCTCAAACAGTCATGTAAAACTGAGTCTTGTTATATTGCAAAACAGAGGAAGAATCCTCTCGTTACAACAACAGGACCAGTTCACGGCACAATATAAGGACTAACAGCAAAACGACATCCACAAACTAACTAACTCTATGCATTTGCAAACGTGTTATTTATAAGGGAAATTACATAATTGTTTTCTTATGAAACACTTTCAACAAAGGACATGTAAAAAGACAGCATCCGTGAGCTTAGCGTGATGGTTGCCGAGATCATTCAATCTATCAAAAGTTGGCTGTTGGATTTGAGTCATGGAGGCAGTCTACAGCTGTCAAAATGAGCCCATGGATCTAGGAATGGTCTCGAACCCTTCATGTGTTTGAAAACAAAGACCTGTTTACGTAGAACTATTCGTTTGACCACCATTTGACCAAGGCCTTCCTCTACGAATTTGGCTGAACCAATAGGACATGATCCATGTCCAGATCATTCATAAACTGCCCATGTGCCTCATTTTGCTTGATGACACCTATAACTTAGAGATCAACAAAAACAACTGCGAAAAGTCGAATCAGCTGCGGAAAGTGGCTGCATTCCGAAGCTGATGAGCAAAATTTAAGTCAAATAGCAAACACAAAAACATAGTTAGAAAACCAATTAAGTGCTCTTTTAGAATCAATATGCAATGATCTTTGATAGCTTATGAGGTACTGGTGAGGGGAAAAGGTCTAGGAAAGTGTGTAGGAGAGGCGTAGTTTTAGGGCTCAACAGTAACTAACTAAATTCTCATGATTTTTGAATAGTCCACTTAGCACTCATTGCATCGAGTGATGCTCACAGGAGTGAAGAAGTGAGATTGAAACTAGTGAAATGAATCACATAACATCAATGATCACTTCCAGCACTTGCACTCGGTAACCAAGACTTTCGGAGAGATCACCCATCCCAGACCTCCCAATCACGCAACACAGAATTTTCCAAATTATTTTAGCATCAATCAATTCTTAAATAAAAATTCTCCTCTTTTCAGTCTACCAATTATCACATAAAAGTTTTGTCCAACATATTCTGAGCATACAAAATATTTGGACTTTCAACACAACAAATTTAGATATTATATATTTCTTTTCTTTTTGGTATCATCATTTGGCACTCAAAAGTAAATACTATCACCGTATGAATGGCTCAACCAAAGGGAAAGGCTTTTATGAATATTATTAACAAATTTATCACATCTTTCCTTCCTGAAAGTGAGAGTCATTTACTCATTGTTTAAATTGTTTGGGATTCACAATAATTTTATTTTATTATATTAATTAATGTGCAAAATCTTAAAATAGTAATAGAATTATTTAAATTATTAATGAAATTATTAAAAATTAATTTAAATATTGATTTTTTAAAAATATGATTTTAAATTTTAATATTAAAAAATAATATTTCAAAATTTTATTCTAAAGAAATTGTTAATTTCAAAATTAATTATTATTTAAATAATTATATAATTATTGTATTTATAAATGTTGTATTTCATAAATGGCTGTGTATGTACAATTTACAATATATATAGTTTGTTGGTCTTGAAACTAGAAAAAATGGTAACCAATATTTACGCTGTTATTGATCTATTAATAAGTGAGGTTGTATATGCTCACTCTTGGATAATATACTTGCTTAAATCTAACTATACAACCCCGCATAGTATTATTGGGTGAATAACACATTATTATGTACTATATCGTCTCGCATATATATTTAGTGATAATATTGACCATCCTGCTAAGTATAAATAATGATTATATATATGTGTGTGTGTGTGTGTGTGTGTGTGTTTTATGCCAAACTTAATACTACATAAAATGTAAAATATGTAATTGTGGTTCTCTTTCTTGCTTTTAGTTTATGCTTTAAAGCATGCTCCCTTATAGACTACCAACAGGTCATTCTAGGTGGTGTGGTTTTCCTTGAATAAGGATGATGATTCAACCTGTATTTCCAGATAGCAACCAAAGATGGTTGTTGGTTGTTCTTACTACTCGTTTGACAACTGAGTTGTGATTTTTATTTTATTTTTTACTAGAGGAATCAAGAATTGGTGTGGTCTTGTACTTGCATGACACAAAGTTTATCCCAACCACTACTTCTATAACCCCTAGGTGCCTAGGTTAATTCCAACCACTACCACTATAGCCTTGTTAGGTCCCTATACTACTAGTGAAACCCCTTATTGTTATTAGTATAACCCCCTTATTATATTGATGTGCCCATGTAGTCCCCATATTGTTATTATTGTGCCCCATAAAAGCCCACTATTATTATTATTGTGCCCTTACATTATTATTGTTATGTCGGCTTTGATTGTATTATGACCCCTTACACTCCTATGTATAGAAAAGAGGTCTTGTCATTTGTATCATCCAAGAATTGTTAATTTGTGTAATGTAAAGGAGGTTGCCCCCTCGAAGAGGCTATTTTATAAGGCGTTCATCTATCTATTTTATCTTTTGTGAGTTGGTTTCATAACATTTGGTATCAGAGCTTTGGATTCTAGGGTTTCGCTGCTCCAAACAGGGCATCGTGGCATTTTCACTATAACTTTTTTTGCGATGTTTCAGAAGTTAAAAAATAGCCCATTTGATAGGAAACCTCACTGAACCTCAGGTCCAAATTTCAGATCTTGTCACGCTATATTTTCGGCGATATGATCTAAGGAAGTTAGGGTTTTTGCAAGCTCCAAAATTTCATCTAAAACAGGTCATCATGGAAGTTTTGCTATAACTTGTTCACTATGAATTTTAAGAAGCTAAAAAAAACTCATTTAAGAAGAAGGTGGTCTGAACCTCGGGTCCAAATTTCAGATCTTGTCACACTATATTTGAAGATATATGATATAAGGAAGTTAAGGTTTTTTTAGACTCCCGAATTACATCTTAAACAAGTGACCTTGGGAAAATCATCATAACTTTCTCTCTGAGCATCAAATTGAAATTTTGTAAGAAGTTACAGAAAGAGGACGAACTGTAGTTTCATTCTTATATTTTTCAAATCTAAAGGTCAAAACAGTGACACATTGCACTTCATACAAGTTCACTTTTCTTAAAAGGTATATAATTAGGTCATCTTGGGAGATTGCACATAACTCTTTCTTGGAGAATCCGATTTCGATCAGATTGGTGACATTGGAAAGAGGACACAAAGGGCTACTACAGGTCGCAATTTTATAATTGAAAAATCTGAAATTACAGAGTTACAGTCATTTCAAGATTGAGCCCCTAAAATCAAGAAAAGGCAATATGAGGAAGTTTGATGGCAAGGATCCGGTAAATTGGATACTACAGATGGGGCAGTATTTTGATCTACATGAGGTGCAACTATTACAAAAGGTACATATTTCATCTTCATATTTAGAACCAGATCAATTTTTATGGTATAAAGGGTTGTGTTCTCGTAAAGCACTTGTCACTTGGTCAATTTTCATGGAAGAAATAATAGCACATTATGAGGATACAAAGAGTAACACCTTCTTTAGCCAATTGATAAATCTCCAACAAAAAGGTTCAATGGCAAAGCACATTGAGGATTTAAAAAAATTGATATATGGGTAAATGATATTCCAGAGAAGAAAAGGATTAATTTCTTCATAGGGACTTTAAAGGATAACATTCAACATGAGGTTCATCTTTGGGAACCTGATTCAATGGAGAAGGCATTCAGGTTGGCAAGAAAAACTGAAAGCGGAATTATGGAAACAAGGAATCCTACCACTCACAACTATAAATATGGAAGTGTTTTTCCTTTTAGCCTTCCACAACCTACAAGGTTTTCACGACAACAATTGGAAGAAAAAAGGAAAAAAAGGACTTTGTTACATTTGTGATAGAAAATACACTAAAGGTAATAAGTGTGCTGAGCAGAAATTATTTTACATAGATTGTGAAGAGGAGGAAGAAAAGGATCAAGAAAGATCAAAAGAAGAGGATATACCCCAGGAACCAACCCTAGAGAAAGAAAAAATTAATCCAAACATATCTTGTAAAGCACTGGAAAGAATTACCAGTCCTCAAACTCTCAAGATACAAGGACATATCAAGAAAAAAATGCTCAAGAAGTGAAAGAACACATCGAGAAAGAAGAAATCAATCCAACCATATCTTGTAATGCATTGGTTAGAATTACCACTCAATCTATCAAGATAGAAGGACATATCAAGAAGAAAAAGGTAATAATGTTGATTGATTCGAGCAGTACGCATAATTTTATTCATTGTAAGATAGCCAAGGAATTGAATTGCTTCCAATATCCAACGCCAAAGTGTCAAGTGATGGTTGCAAGTGGAGGAACCATAAATTTATCTAGAAAGTGCCATAATATCAAGTTACCCAACGGAGAATATCTATTGAATAGCCCAATTCTTTCCATTCCAAGGGGTGGTGTTGATGTTGTACTAGGAGTCCAATGGCTACAATCTCTAGGTACAATAGCTTTTAATTTTCAAGAATTTTTCATGAAATTTTCTTCGGAAGGAAAGGAGCTTGAATTAAGGGGTATGACAAGGAAACCGTGAAAGATAATCAGCTATAAAGGACTGACAAAGCTTCTAAAGAAATAAAAACGAGGTGTAATTGCACAATTATGTTCGCTAGAGGTTCCCACATCGAAACCATCTATTTCTCGAGATCTCCAAAAGGTTTTCGACAATCATTCCAAGGTATTTGAGACTCCCAAAGGTCTCCCATCTATTCGTGATCATGATCATGCTATTCATCTGATTCCAGGAAGTGTTCCTTCAAACATCAGGCCATACAGATATCCCTATGCCCAAAAGAGTGAAATTGAACGTATGGTTGCAGAAATGCTAGAGCTGGTATAATTCAGCCTAGTCAAAGTTCTCTCTCTGCTCCAGTAGTATTGGTGCACAAGAAGGATGCATCATGGCGCATGTGTCCGGATTATAGGGAGCTCAACAAGCTCACTATTAAAGATAAGTTTCCCATTCCTGTCATTGATGAATTACTGGATGAATTGCATGGATCAATTTACTTTGCCAAGTTGGATCTT
>APFE031615014.1:0-10968 GCA_000404065.3 Pinus taeda | reverse complement strand
AATCTTTATATTAATAAAAACTTGATAACCTTGTTTTTACAATTATATTACATATATAAATTACTAAGAAATAACAAATAAATATGCATCACTATAATATGACATTGAAAATAAAATATAAATATGCAGGCTCATGCAACAGATCGAAGTCATCATTTTTTTTACAAGAAAAGAGTTCTTATTTTATTAAAATAAAATGAACTATCTTCATCTTGGAACTAGGAAAGGCACAAGGGTTTTACATAGGTTGAGTTAGATACATGTAATGTGCAGTCGAATATTTATTTATATATCATAAATAAAAATTAACTATATTCATTTTTAGGATGTGGTTATGGCGTTTCATGTTCAAAATCCATGATACCTATGATGTAGTGGGGAATAGACCGTAAATTAAATTTGATTTAAAACAAGCCATTTTTGGCATGGCGTTTTACACTATTCTTGATGCTAGCATATTAATCAATATGATAAGATCTATATTAAATTATGTATTTTTAAAGATTTCCTTTAGGTGTTTAAGGGATTTTGTTAGGTAGAATGATATAAAATGTTAAAATAAAAAATTAAATGGGCTTAATTTTGATTTTTTTCAACCAATTTGCAATTATATCATAACCTAATCAATTTTTTTATATAACAAAAAATATCTAAATTTTTGGTCAAGTTCGTATGGAAATTCTGGCTTTGGGGATTCTTAAGATAACTCTCACACAAAATTGCTTTAACTAATTATGATAAAGTCTGACCTTAAATCGTGTTCAACCTGAGACGTTATTGGGTATTTTTTTGTTTAGGAATGGCCATCCTTGACATAAATACTTCTTAACTATGGTTAACTTAAATGGTCACTTGTTATTGTGGGACTTGCAAGAGCTGTGCAAGGGAAATCATAATTACTTGTGGAAAGATGAGAAATGAAGTAAACAAAAATAATGTCCACAAGGCTAAAGACAACCTATGGGACCTCTTTTGGAGTGAAAATTTTGAAAAAATGTATGCACCTCAAGAGATTTAATCCTCTTCAAAATGGATCTATATTGGTTTTATATATGCATATAGCATGTCTAACTTTTCATTTTTAAAACTGTATTTTTGAAAGCATAAATGGATACAATTCCTTGAAAGTTTACTTGGGCAGTTGGATTGTGTAAACTACACCACATAAAATTGCAATTCCAACAAATATTTGATAGACAAAATTTAAATTTAAATTTAAAAATGGAATTAACGGCTCCAAACTAATTTAAATGTTTTAAAAGGAGATAGCTAAAATTCTAAAACAAACCTGCTTCTTTATGTTGATTGTAGAATATCCTGGAATCTGAAGGTCACTCGAGTGAAAGATTCTCTTTATTTAATCTCATTATCAACACACATTGACTTTAGTCATTTCCTTTGTGCAATTACATTTTTTGTGCGCTAGTGCCCACGACGACCTATGGTAATGTTTCTCTTCATTACCTTGCATGTTACATCTTGGATATAATATGTATATAAGATTTTGACATAGTGGTATGATTAGAAAAAACAATTTAGCAAAGTGGTTCGAGCAACATCTGTTAGACAAGTATCGACACAAGTGTGAGACTATTGCAAGCATGAACACATTTTCTCCCCTCCATCCTCCGCCCTTTAGGTTGTTATATGTCCTTTGCTGCAACATTTTTGCAGTAACATAATAAGCATGTTTAATGCCTTTGATGTATCTTTACACCTTTAGAGGCAATTTCTAGTATTAACCAACCTAGATCCATCTTAACCCCAGATCTATCAAGCACCGAGAGGGATGAAATCTCTTGAGGTGAAAAACTCTCTTTTGAGTGAAAAACACTTTTTTGAGGGATTAGAAATACTATTTAATTGTTTTCACTAGATGCATTGATTTCAGTGTAGATGCTGATTTCTGATTTGATGCAACTAGATGTATGATGTACATTAATTTAAAAGTAATTAGATTAATAGTGGACATTGATTTCAATGTAAGCACATCTCTACCCACTCCATCTATATCTCTATCTCTCGTTATCTCTCCTTCTTTATCTCTCTATCTCACCCTACAAACATACACACACACTCCATATCTATCTATCTATCTCTCTCTCCTTCCCTTTTCCACACCCTCTCTCTCTTTCCCTTCTCTCTCTCTCTCTAACCCTTCTCTCCCTATATCTATACCTCTTCCTCCCTCCATATCTTTGCCACTCTCTTCTTCCGTCTCTCCTCCCCCCCATCTATATCTCTATCTCACCCCCAAAACATACAAACTCTCTCTTAGTGTGCACACATAAACATTATTCATGACGTGACTTGACTTATTTGTTACAATAATTCAACCATAGATACAATACATGAATTTTCATCCTAAATAAAATGTTCACATACCCGAAATGTTTTCTTCTTAAAACTGTAAAATATTTGTAACTGGCTACATTACTATTATTCCCATTTTCCATCATTCAACGTTGTTAATCACTTTGCATTCAAACGCGGTAATAAAAAATCACTAATAGGTTGACAATAAGAATAGTAGAAGAAAATAGTTTCAGATTGTTCGCAATGAAGATTGTTTGTAATTCACTATATTCTTATTATTCACATTTTGTATCATTCAACATTGTTACATTGTCAATTTTCACTTAAAAATTTTATTTCATCATTTTTCATCATTCAAGTTACTAAGAGTCTCTCTTATTTCAACAAACTGAGGTAACTAAGCAAAGTTAAAATTAAATTGACCAAATTAATATTAGACATATTTAGCATATTTAAAATGATCAAAATAATTATATGTTCAACAAATTGTGTATGACTTCACACCACTCAAACCAACCTAGATCCATCTTAACCCCAGATCTATCAAGCACTTAAAGGGATCAAATCTCTCGAGGTGCAAACATTTCCTCAAGTTTTGCACTCAAAAAAGAGGTTTTCACCTCGAGAGATTTGATCCCTCTCGGTGCTTGATAAATCTAGGGTTAAGATGGATCTAGGCTAGTTAACAAAAAAAAGTTACAATAAAACAATTGAATTTAAAAAATATCTCACATCTAACACTCATCCATCTAACGCTTAGACATCTAATGCTCACCCATACACATTATAAAACCTAATACACCCTCAACTTTAAGACATTTAAATTATACATATCACACAACTCAATTTTTTTTTAACCAATGTATATACTTATAAACTGCACACTAATACATTGATACCCATTTAATTCCTCAAATCTTTTCAATTAAATACAAAGGCATCTCGATGGATAGAGTCATCCCCAATACTTTATACTAGTATTTGCACATTATCGTGCAAAGAAAAGTTGACAGCTTTAAATGGGGGGAGGGGACACCTATTCAAGATTCTGTCAAGGACAACGAATCTTAACATGTCATGAGAATAAACCTCAAAATCTCTTTAGAAAAAATCAAAATAGCATAAGAATATTTAATATTTGTTGAACCATTAAGAAATAAAGCATGAAATCATTTTGCAAAATAAAATAAAATTATATTACAATTCAATAAGGAAAAAAATTAAAATTAAAATATTTAAAAAAGAAATTAATTCAAATCTCCAAAAACAAAAGTATCCTTATGTTTTTATTAGTATAAATAAAAGCATAAACATTGTTAAAATAATAATACTTTTTTAAGACCTTTAAGATGAAAATCGACATTGATCCATTTCCAAAAAACTCTGTAAATGAAATAATTTGTTGCTTTTGTAATGTTAATAAATTAAAAATGACAAACATTTTTTCTTAAATTGTCCAACATTAATTCACATGAAATATTTATTTCATAATTTTGATAACTTTTTTAATTTAAAAAAATATTACTATCTTTGAATATTTCTTCATAATAACAATCAAACATATAAATTAAAATTTTAAAAATAATCTTTTTATTTTTTAATAAATAATAAACCATATTTAATTATTAATCATTGCTCTAAAATATTTTTAATTATAAAAATTTACTAAATATTATTAAATATTAATACAATTTTTCACAATTTAAACTTCTAGCATTCATGGTAATTAACTTCAATTCCCAAATTCTACATCCATCTAAAATAATTAAAAATTCCAAATTAAAAGTAATGGATAGGAGTATTGCATGGAGAGTCTATTTAAACGTTGAAGTGGTTTGAAATCTCACGTTAACATGACGACTATCTCTCCGAGTGCAAATACCCCGTAAACTGATGCCAAACCGCATTCAAGATAAACAGTATTGTGAGGATAAACCTCACCATAAGAAAACCTTTGCTTAATTAGCCCACAAACCATCCAAAGGCTTCCAAATTTGTATAATATGGAAATGAGAGGTAATCTCAAAAGTTTTGTTTCGTTGATTCACTTCCTTAAGGTGATTTCAGAGGTTGAATCATATCACAGTAACTTTTCATCACACGTTTACCCTAGTGGACCAGAAGTTTGGCTAAATGTGAGAGGAGGGTGTCACAACGAGTTTTTCTTCAGTGAAGAAACATAATCCCTAGTATAATTTTTTAGTGTTGAATGATTCCAAGTTGCAGATTGGGTCTTTTTATCTAGCCTTGAGTCTAGTGATTCTAGTATTGATGTTTATATATTAAGATCTGGTCTTGAAATGTATAGCAAATAACACATAGTATTATATGTTTGAATTTGCTTGGTTAATGATTAAAGCACAGATGGTTTTCTTTGTGATGTTGTATGCACATGTGTGAAAAGTCTCTTGAACAAGAGTTTACTGTTGATTTTTTATTACTCTAGCATGGGATTTGATTAATATTATTTGGTTAGGGTTTGACAAGTTTTTTTTGACAAAGTTCATTTGAAAGTTTGGGTGATTTTTGAATTGAGAAAGGCTTTCTTGGTTTACATTTTGAATGCACCAGAATAGTTGTATCTTCTTTATGCAATGTGCAAGAGATTCGTGATTTGAATTAGTGCAGGAATAGGAGTGATTGAAATTTTTTCTCAATACAGGAACATTTTTGGTGATTTGTGTGTTTCTTTTCTCTGAGTATGTTTTTTTAAGTCATTATTGAAACCTATTTTAACTTTTCTTAGAAGGGATACTTTAGTTTAAAGTATTTATCAACATTATGAAAGGAGGCCAACATCCAGAGTGATCTTGGTGTTGTTGTGTGAGTAATGCAGGAATATAAGTAAAGGGGTTTTCATTTTTTAATTTTAATTACAAAATCTGGAAAGATTGATTAATGGAGTAGAGATAGGACTTGCATAATTTGATAGGTTCTTTTGGCACTGATTTTTCTACGCCTCAAAGTATATGAGGCCTTGGTTTGAAAAGTGAGCGTTGTGGATTGAAATACAATTCTAACACCCAACATCCCCTTTGGCTATTGAAGCCCCTAAATCTACACCAATAGCTACACTAACACAACTAGTAAATTTCAAAAGGAATTTTTTTTTAATTAAATGGCATTAGTACCTATGTCGCAAATTATATTAATAAACAATTGGGTATTATTTAAGAAGCATGGGACATTTTCTTATATTTAAGAAATATTTCTCAAAGGATTTCTTCATTTTCATATTATTGGTGAAGGAACTTAGAACATGATCAACACTTTGTTGATAATGATTTAATGATGTTTATCAAAAAAATTGCTACCCTTAGCAACTTACAAAAGAATCAACAAAGGCTTCCAATAGGGAAGCAAATAAAAAAAAATTAATGCAAAATGGCATACTGGGATCAAGATGTCACGAGATGTTATTTTTTAGTGCATAAGGATTAATGACTAAAGGAGTAACGATTTCTTCAAAGCTATTAAAGTTGTCGAATATCTTCAAGGGCTTAGAATGTTTAGAGACTCCATGTTAGTTCTAAAAGATATATTACTAGAAGTTTTGAAAGTTATTAAATGATGAGTTCGATAACTTAACAAATTTTCCAGAAGAAGAAATTTAAAAATGGTTAATTACATTTATTAATAAAAAATGAAGACAAACTCTTAGTCATTGAACAATTGCATTCACATTCAAAGGAAATAGAATAATATATCTTCGCATTGAGGATGAAGCAATACATAATCGCCCCACCAATGAGGTAGTATATTGAAGAATGGATTAGGAAATATTTAAATGGGAATTTTAATCCTAAATAATTGTCCAACAATTAGATTAACAAATATACAAAGCTAGTTATATATAGTCCAAAAATATGATGCTACAATGAAGAGAAGATTCATTCCACTGGTTATCCTTCTACAATTTTGTGAGTGTTCTTTATTTTATCTAAAAGAATTCCCCTTTCTTTCTCCCTGATAATCCATCTTTGTGAAATGTAATTTACATTTGTGAATTTGATCCTTTACTTTGTTCCTTTTGTTTCTTCTCGGTTTCTATATATTAATTATTGGCCCACAATAGCCCCATCCTATTCTATTAGGGACATATGTAGTCAAATTATGATTAAGTATCAAGAATTTTGTAGAGAGCTTTAGGAATCTACTTTATTTGAACTTAAAAACTATAATATTATTTTTTCACACACATAGAACTGTTTTTGGGAGTGCATGACAATTTTGGTCTCATATGCTTTTGGCTAAGCATTAAGATATCATCAATGTCTTCCTATGACTCTTTATGATGTTGAATGAATAAAATCATTTTAGAGTTTTCTAAAAATTTGGACCATTTCTTTATTTATGTCTATGAATTCATTCAAATATGTCTTCCTAATGATATGTACTTTGGAATGAATCACCAATGAGATAGTATTTGTTTCTATTATTTCTTCTTTTCTTTCTTTAAAAATTCCTAGTCCACTTTAAGGTGAATGTATTGAATGTTAAATTTTTTGCATTGAATTAATTTTGAGGATAAAATTTAATGAAAAGATGAGTACCACCTCTATAGAAACATAGATGAAATTTAGATAAGTCCCTAGGAGTTTAACTCTTGTCTTCTATAGGAAGAGGGAGCAATAGGATGCTCGCTCTTGGCTACACCAACGGGTGATAAAGAAATATATCATTTTTCATAATAAGGATAACATTAAAAAGGTTGTTGCCTCAAAGTTCAAGGGGAAATTGGGGTGTGATAAGGAGTTAGAGAGACAAAGGAAATGAATATGTTATAAGGAGGAAACCAATCCAAATCTCAAAATTCAAAGGTATCTCCTTGCCTTAACTAGTGTAAAGCAAAAAATAAACATCTCTAAAATAGTAACAAATTATGATGAGCTCTATAATGAAATTGTGCGTTAGTAAATTCCCAAAACCTTTGGGATGAGTGAGAGTGTCACTTTTATGACACTAAAAGGATTGAAGATGAAAAAAACTTTCTATTAGAATGTCAATCATATACTCAAATTATATTTTAAATTCAAAATATTTGTCACATTACTAGCTTTCTTCATTTTTTAACTCAGCAAAACTATGGTGATCATGGAATGCTTCTCTTAGTGCTTTTTGAATATAGAAATTAAATTGTAAAGACTTCCAAGTAATATCTTACCTTCTTAAGTTCTGATAAACAATTTTTTATCTCAATGGATGTTAATCCTCATCATCATATAAAGCCAATCTTGAAATATTTTATTTAAGACCAACATTGAAATATTTTGCTCTTTATTAATATAATTTTTTCAAATGCCATTTGTCAACTCCATGTTAAGAATTGATGGAATTACACATCACATTCATACTTAAATGTCTAAATCACTCATTTACCTATGGAATAAGATTTTTTTTACCTTCAATTACATTATTTATTAGGTCCAGTTGGTCTAGATCCAGATGTGAAGTCCTTTGATATTGTTTTTAGTTGTTGTTGAGCCTAGCTTCGATTCTCTTCGATTCCCTTGGGGCAAGGCCTCGTAATTAAGGCCGACTATTTACCCGATTTACTATTCATGAAATGTGGGGAAGTACGTTTGGGTTTCTCGTGCTTTCATTCCAAGTATGTATGTGTGTGTAAAGTTGATTTTGAAATATTTTATTCAAAGTCCATACGAAAATATTTTTGATATTAAATATATTTTTTAATGGTACAGTCAACTCCTTTGATAATTGAAAAAATTACATTTTATACTTAATATTGAATAGCACACCATTGTATCTTTTTGAATATTAGAAATTTTTTAACTTTGAACTATGTTATGTGTGTGTGTCTATTGTAAAGGAAAAAATAAATAAATTTATTTCATATAAAAAGAATTACATAATTATATGTTCTTGGCAAGCTTCAAGTTATAAGCCCAAATGAAATTGATATAAGAGACAATCCCTATAAATTGTCGAATAAAAAAGTATCGACAAAGAGAGGGTATCAATGTGGATCAACATCTAATCATTATTTGGTCGGATACTAGAAGGAGTGAAACTGCTTGTAGCGACTCTAAAAAATCAGCCATCCCAAGGAGGGAAAACCGATTCACTAAACTTATAATATGTTTTCATCTACATTAGAAAGTGCTCATAAAATTGTACCAAAAGAAACACATATATCTATCCATATAAAATGTAAGATAGTTAATTAAATTTTTGCTCATATCTAGAGCCATGAATGGTGAAAATATTATGAACATGAGCACAATTTCTTTTTAGATATCTTCCATGTGCCCCTGTTTGGTGTCACTCCAACTTTGGAGAGTTTATTAGCTTCTTGGTTCCATTCCTTATACACGTGTGTGAATGAGAGGTAAGATAAGGTAATTATGCTTCCTTTAATATCTTGGAAAGTGGAAATAGAAAGTAATTTTGAAGAGAGATATCCCCATTCATCAATTTTCTAACAAGTTTTGAGTCTCCATAAATATGTAGATGAGATTGTCCTTTCTTAAAGGCCAATCAAATAGATAGTTTTAAGGCTATTAATTTGCTGAAATTAATTGTTGCGTGGCCTAAACCAGTAGAGAAGGAAATAGTATGAGATTCAAAAAAATTAATAATGCCACTTACACCTTCAATAGGAGGTGTTCCCTAGGTAGCATCATCAAATAATGTTTGGGGTTTATCCTTTGGGAAAAACACTTCATGTTGAGATCAATGAGGCCTTGAAGGAGTTGGATATGAGTAGGTAAAGAGAATGGCTAGAATTTTAAGGGAACATTGTGACGAAGAGATTGATTTATCCTTGAATAATTCCTTATTCCTATCAAGAAAAATACCCCATCTTATAGTGAGAGGGGTGAATTTGAATTTTTTATTGTGTTGACTATTCATCTAATATTTTGGGCCCTCATCTATGGAATCCCACAACCACCTATGATTAGTTCCATTAGATCTGTAAATCTCACACTATACATCAATATCCAACTTGTAAAGGTTGCATCTACCGAGACCTCTAAAATTCCTAAGTTTAATATTATCCCAAATCGAGACCTTTTCATGAATAATGAGCCACATAAATAGTTTTCCTTTTGAAGGGAAATGAATTTTCAATAGTTTTATCCCCTCACCAAGGTGGAGGATCCACATGTTTCCTTGAGCAAAAGTAGAGTATCCAATTTTGGGGACATATGCACCTCAAGGGAGGGACAAAATTAATTTATCCTCTTCATCTAAAAAAAGGTGGATATAAGAGAGTTTATATACTAGTTCCAAAAAGGAACTTGAACAATTGAGAGTCTCACTTCATACTACGTCATTGTCCTACTCTTACACGGGTCCATATCTCTAAGCCATATTTGATTAAGGAAAAATAATCCAGT
This sequence comes from Pinus taeda, assembly GCA_000404065.3. Lineage (NCBI taxonomy): Eukaryota > Viridiplantae > Streptophyta > Pinopsida > Pinales > Pinaceae > Pinus > Pinus taeda. The sequence continues at coordinate 1,291 of APFE031615014.1, read as the reverse complement.
TGATTAAGCCCTATCGTTGAAGTTTTGGGTAATAAGTGATTTTTGTTGTTGCATTTGATCCAAAGATACTTTCCTAAAAGGAAGTTGGTCCCATTCCCAATGTTCAAGATCAACCAATTTCCTGGAGTAGCATGATCCGGATTATCCACAGTATTATGTTTCTTATGTCGACGTTTTGAACCCCAAAGAGGGTCCATCCTCAAGACCAACTTTGATAGAATATGAATGACAATTATTTTGAAAGAAGAATCTTCCAAGCAAAGTATAAATACAAAACCAAGAAAATATAATATATATATATATATATATATATATATATATTATATATATATATATATATATATATATATATATATATATATGCCGACCTATTGAATTTTTATTTTAATTAATTAATTTTATTGTATTTAATTTTTAATTACTTTGTTTATTAATAATTTCTAATTTTTAATTATGTTGTTATTGATTAATTGTAATTTAATCATTTAATCCCTTATAACTAATTAAATTTAATTGAGATAAGTTTATATAATCTATTTTTATTATTTCCATTAATTTAGTCTTATTGTTTTTTAATTAATTTTATTATTTCATTATTAACTTTTAACCTAATAATCTGAAAAGTAAATGAATCTAATTGTTTTAATTAATTTTTTATCTTATTAATATAATAATTAATAAATTAATTTTTCCAATTTAATTTAAAAAATTTTTTTTATTTCCCCCCCCCCCAAATTATATCAATTAATTCATAAATTAATTAATTAACTTAATTAATCTGATAAAATAACATTCAATTTATTAAATTAATAGTAGAATTCGTAAATTAATTAATATCATACTTAAATACTAATTTAATTAATATTAATAAATTATTTATTACTTAAAATAATTAATCAATAAATTAATTCATATAAATTAATAAATTAATTTATCAGATTTAATTAATTTTCCTATTAGAGAAAAGACTTTGATGATGGTTTTCGAGATGATGGAACCATTAGACATTAATTTTCTTAAATTTTGGATTTAAAATATAAGTATTTCTTGTGGAAAGTATTTGGCCTAAAGTACTTTTGTCCAAAGACCTGAACCCATAAGTATCCCCCATACACTTTTTGTAACCAATGCCTTGGAGAAGAAAATAGATTTCGGCCCCAAAGTTTTCGGGATTGCCAAATTCTTCCATGAAGAAAGAACTAACATCTGACTTTCATCTCATCCTAACCATAGAAACAAAAATGAGATTTGTCCAATTTTTCCCAAGATGCCCTTAAGAACCCAATAGTAT
>APFE031615012.1:358319-458255 GCA_000404065.3 Pinus taeda | reverse complement strand
TATAGTAACTATAACTTAAAATACCAATTCATATTATAATAATTAAATTTCATAATTTTTTTTGTAAATTTGGTAGTACTTTCTCTATTAATATTATCAAACCACTAACACGACTTTAACATTAAGTACAAGTGGCCTCAACCTGCTCGTAGGAAATGAGGTTGGCCACGTGTCAGCATCAAATGATGTCCAAAATTTAAATAAGTCTTTCTCCACCATCCATGCAACATTTGTTGTTTTATCTATTATTAACTGCAACTTAGTAAAGTAAAGGTTAATCGACATTAAACAGAATTTTAGCTAGAAACCTGATTCACTCGTCTTAGGAGTCCATCGGGGCTAGGGCTTTCACATTGGACCCCGATATTTTGCTTCTCTTCAGATCCTGTAGACTTTGCTGTATCATGCTCAGTGTTAGATTGTTTCTGTACACTTGTATCTGAACTGCAACAATCTCTCTATGGAGATCTTTCATGTTGGGCTCCTTTTGCTTTGGCATCCTCCTGTCCCTCATGTCCCTCTTGTTCCTTGCTTAATGTCATTGCTCGGGTTATTATGTTTTTCATAACTCAGTATTGCTAGATTGTTTGTCGGAACAATGTGTGTTGGCCTCTGGTGTTCCCCGAGTTTTTCACCATAGCTTCCCACTCTTCTGTCTCTATGTCCTAATTGGTTATGCTATCATTAAGTTCCCAGCCATGTATGCGCTAATGAGAGTCTGCATGTGCTCTTTTCCAAACATTTTTCCTCTTTTTCCAGGACCTCTGCTAGAGGTTGCTTCCCCCCTGTGGTCCTTTTCCTTGCCTTCCCAGTTCCTCTAGTTCCTCTTTTAGTCACCTCTTTTCCCTATTTTGCCATGCTGTCTTTGTCACAACTTCGTTTTGTTTCACCCGAACAACTCTTCAAAGTCAGCTTTCTTGCTGCAATGCGATGTGTGGTCTGGTCCTCCAAGCTATGCTGCACCCTGGTTATTTTAATACCATTGTTCTGCGTTGACGTTTGCTTTCCTCTCGACGTCCTCCAGCCTGCGACCACCACCTTCCTCTTCTTGTTCTTTCACCTCCTCCCTTTGCATACAACTACCTCCTCTCTCGGCTGCCTTTGCCTCTTGTTGTTTTCTCCAACTGCCCCATCTTACTGCCGTCCATCCCCCCACGTGCCCTCTTTCTCCTCCCGCCACCCATTCTTTCATTCCTTTTCCTTGAAATGGGGTTCCCCTGACTTTTCCATTACTGTCTCTCATTACTTCTCTCGTGCCTCTGGCTGCTTCTGCCATGGGTTTCTTTTTTCCATCGCGCCACTTGCCATCTCTACTCTGCCCGTCCTCTCTCTTGCCCACAAACCTTCGTTGCTTCCTTCCATACTTGGCCACACTTGTCCTTTCTCGTTGCCATCCTCTGCCCTGCCCTATCCTACTTGCTGCCCCTCCTGCTCTCTTGTCCTCCCACACCCCAATGTCCCATCTATCCTTGGCATCTAGTGCCACTACCTCCCATCCCCGCTGGCCCACCTCTTTTGGAGTGTCCCTTTCTCCTTTGCCACACCCCGATCGGGCTATTAAATTTCATATATATATTATATATATATTTATATATATATTTTCACATTAAAAATTAAATTAAAAACATATTAAAGAATTATGTATTATCAAGGTTTTATTAAAATTTAAAAATAAGAATATACCTTAAGGATAGTGCCCATAAGCGAGCGTTTCCCCAACTTTTATATGATGTCAGTTCACACTAAAGGGGGTTATGGTTGCCACTATACTTGGTGCATTATGTGCACTCGCGTCACTTCATCGATCATGACACAAAGCCGACACAAGGTTAAACATCATTTGAATATTACATGTGACATAAGGGTATAGGAGGACTCAACAAGAGAATTCTATCACATTGGCCAACCCGGAGGAAAATATTGATAGTATTTACCCCAAGCTAACCATTCTAGCCAAGAGATCAACTAACATCTCTTTCTCCTCAGATGAGAGTAATGACTAGTCAATGCAGATGGTTGGAGATTTTGTCCAATAGTTGTTATGACTCATTGGTTTTTTTATTGTAGCACTAGTAGTCCATTTTGTCTTCTCATGATGATGTATGTCAAGGTTTGGCACAATCAACTTCTTTTTGTAAGTTTCTATTTACAATATGCTCTAGTTAGATGAGGTCTTAACAACCTCAAGACTTTGAACTTATGTTACTGGTGTGGTTTCCCTTGGGACAAACCAGTGGTAGAAATTTTTGTCTAAGACCTCAAGACTTTGAACTTATGTTACTGGTGTGGTTTCCCTTGGGACAAACCAATGGAAGAAAATTTTGTCTATGTAATCCTCATTTCAGGTAATGCAAAGTGCATAAATTCAAAATAATAATAATAATAATAAGGATATGACCCCACTAGCCTTAGTGATGACCACACTAGATACTAGCTTTCTTGTAGATACTATTTATATTGTAAGTAAGACCTAAAAGTGTTTCTAAATTGTAAACTAGAGTAGTATCTAGTTTTATGCATGAGATTAAAACTACATGTTATTAAAAGGACATTATTCTACTGGACCAAACTAGATACTAAATTTCTTGTGGATACTATTTAGGTTGAGGCACCTTTTTGTCCTAAAGTAAGACCTAAAATTGTTTCTCATAGACTATGAACTCAATTTCTTTGAATATAAGGAAATATGTTAATGAACCAAGAACTAAAGGTATCTAGTAGGAGTAAATGTTTATCATCATATGGACCACTAGTAGGTTAATTCATGTGGCTTAGTTTTCCTTGAATAGAGGTGACAACTAGTGCTAGCTATTCTCATAATTGATTGACAACTAAGTTATAATATGTTTTTCCACCTTCCCTTAAAAATATAATAATAAAGTTAAAAAAATTAAATATATGAAAAACAACTTAAAATCAAACAAACTAAACCTATAAAAAAATAATTAAATAATTTAAAAAGAAAATAAATATATTTAAAATTATTTGATAATTAAAAATAAATGAAAATTCATATAAAAAATTAAACTTTTTAATTAAATGTTTGAATTAAAATAAAAAATATATATTTTTAAAATATTTATTTTTAAAAAATCCCTTAGATTAGCTCAGGTGTCGAGTTCCGTTGCTAGTAGAGTTAGGCTCAGTTGGTAAGTTCCCATTGCTAAGTTAGAGTTGCTCACGTTTGATTGAGTTCTCGTTGCTAAGTAATCTGCCAGTTGGTAGGTCATGAGATACCTTCTAAAAAAATATTTTTAAATTATACCAATTTTAAATATTATACTTAACAATTATTTATATATATAATTCAAAGAAAATGACAAAATACATATATTCTTCGCACAATATAATCAAAGTTGCAACAAACATAATTCTTCAAAACCAATGGAACATATTCAAGTATGGATATGCAAGTCTTCACACTTGGATTAATGCATTGAGCCATAATTTTTGAATAAACAATTATTTTATGCATTTAATTAATTAATTTGAATGTTCTCAAACAAGAATGTTGTTTCAAGTAGGCAATTTTTATGAATAATAATATTTAATTGTGAGAAATAAGATTTATTTATATTCATAAAGCATATGTGATGCAAGAGCATTTGACCACCTTTAATCAAAAGTCAAAGTCAAAGCTGAGTATGGGGAGAATGTGGACAACCATTGTAAACGGGGCAAATTATGTTAAAACAGAGTTGATTTAATGGAATTGATAAGTCTCTAGAAGACTTAGTTTAATGTAATTATCTGCCATGTATGTGTGTAGACAGATTAGCAGATTTGTTTGAGCAATTGTGGGAGGAGATCGTGGATCTTAGATGATCCACGACTTTGCAATTTTCTCTATAAAGAGTCTGTGTTGTGTGTGTTAGAGCCTAGATTTACCTCAGGTTGGAAAGGTAAGATTCTAGGTCCACATCAAACCACGCTCAGCCTCGTAGCTAGCCCTATGAGGACAGGAGAGGGCTCTCTCCAGGTCAATCTCAGCAAAGATAAGTGATAGGGCTTGATATGAATGATTTTACAACTGATCTTAGGCTAGGTATGTAGTGCAAGGGTTGATTTGAGTTTTTGAGGGATTTTTGTTGGAAAAAAGGGATAGGCAAATTTGGGTCCGGGGATGAGGCACAGTTTTTGCAGAGGTATGATTGGGGCAAGGAAGGAAATCATTTTGATGCTTTAGATTGAATGAATGGATGGATCGGATTGGTGAGGAGCTAAAGAGGGCAAGAGAGTCTCAAGAGTCCTCCTCAAACAGATGAAAACATTGAAAATTAAACAAAACTAAAAGGCAGAGCACAACAGTTCAGTGAATTCTACCTTAATCTCTCATTTGTTTAATTTCAGAAGCAAAGAGAAGGGAAAATGATACACATAAAAATCAATGAAATTACAATAACATAGAGAAGAACACCATCAAAACATAGAGCCACATGGATCCCAACAAGTGCTGCAAAACCCTGGTCTTTCCTGTTGAAAATAATACTGAGAGGGGGGGTGAATCAGTATTATCTAGTTCTTTTAACAAATCTTCCTTATTTACACTTTGAATTATTTTTGCATATCAGTACCATAAAATAATGAGCAAGAAAAACAGACAGTCACATCAAAGAACACCAGATATAAGGTGGAAACCCAATGTGGGTGAAAACCACCTGCTGCAATATGTCTCAATCTTCTTTCAAATTAGAAACTCCTTTTACAATGGTCTTGTACTGGTGCAGTCCTTTACTAGTACGCAGGCTGCAACCTACAGAGAGCTACAACTCTCTCTCGTTTTCCAGTCTCTCCTGGAAGGGAGCTATAACCCCCTACTTCTTTTCTTACAAGGACCACTTTTCATAAATTTTCAAACTAGGTCCATATACATGAAATGATCATCAAATACATATAAATTACAATCAGCTGTAGTAACCAGATCAATATAACAGAACTGAACCCAAAACACCTTATCAACAAAAAAATTCAGTCAACAGATAGTCCTGAAATAGATACGCAACTTTCCTTTCTTTGGCTTGCGCTGGTACGCACTTCACCCTCTGCTTCTTTGCGTATACCCGCAAATCTCCTTCTGCTGCACTACGTGCCCACGCACTTCTTCTTCTGTGCCGCTGCGTACAGGACGCACCCAAATGCAATATCGCGCCGCGTACTGCCATAGTAGGCACGCACCCAAAAGAACTAACGCGCCGCGTACTGTTACAGTAGGCACGCACCTGAACCACTACTGCTCGGCGTACCCACGCAGTTCTCCTGTTTCTGCTCTGCATACCCACACAGTCATCCTTCGTCTGCTCTGCGTACCTGCGCAGCTCGCCTTCTTCTGCTCTGCGTACCCACACAGAGGCACTGTTAAACACCTGCGTACCTCAGATTAGGGCTGAATTTGCAGATCACAGGTGTGCTACAGTTAGACGGATGCCCAGATCTGATCAAGCGCTCGGGAGATCACACTTTACAGATTCGCTTTCCACTTTCATTTTCATATAGATCAAGCCTTTTGAAACAATAACCCAATAGATCAGATCTTAAGATATTCAACCCAAAAGCATGCTAAGCCAAATGATCTCCTTTGCTTTATATAGGCAAGCTCTTCCTTAAATCAAGGATCATGGGGCTCAAAAATAATAATAAAATAAACAATACCACGGGCCAGAACCATGATAACACAATACCGTCGGCTAAATACCAAGAGTTAAACATAAGGAACCCCACGTGTGCGCGCTTTACTGCCTTGAAATGTGTGCACTGGGGTACGCACCTCATGAATGAGTAACCTGCGTGTCAGGACGCGGTCCCTACACAGCGTACCTGCGGGTACGCACCTTCTGAACTGTTCTCCTGCGTACTTCTTAATTTTCATCATATTGAGAGCCCTTGCCATGGGTGTTGCCATCAAGTACAACATCTGTAACATATACCAAAAACATAATGCCAACACTAAGAGAAAGTGATTTTCGTCTTCAACCTTCTATGTCACAAAGGTGACAAACTATTTCATCCTGTGGTGTTTTGGGAATTGGCCAAAGCCCAAATTTAACCGTGAATCTCATGAGATTTTGTTCTTATTTTAGCAATGTTTATTTTCTTTTTTATACTAGTCAAGATAGAGAGATAATTTTTATTTTCAAGATTTGGGTTGATCACCTCCTTATAATATTTTAGTTTCCTTTTTCCTCTATCTCTTTATCACCCCATAATTTCTCCTTAATTTTGATTTAATAATATTTTTAATATTATCCTTATTTTACAAAATGATTGCTCCTTTATCCCCCAATGGTTTAGCCAAGACTATAGTCCTTATTCCATCCCCGCTTGAGCCAAAGGTGGTGGTTTTGGTTAGAGTTAGAAGCAATTTTAGGAAACCACTTGTCTTCCATGTTGTTTTACTTCTTCTTATAAATAATATACCTAATCATAGCAATGCTTTCAATGATAAGACTCATGTTTATTGAAACTATAGTCTGCTTTAACTAGGGCATGATTCTTGAACTTATGTTTATTGACACCATACAATTACTAAATATAGGCCCAAAGCATAAATATTCAACAATGGAATAAGAAGATTAATTTATAATAGTTTATGGTTTTTTTCAAGGAAAAAATCGTAATTTCATTCAACTTGAAACAAGGAACAGAATTACATGCTAATAAAGTATTTGAGCATACTTTTTGGCTAATGAGAAATAAAAAGGAAAATTGTAAAAATTACATGAAATATGTAGAAGCTAAGTGTGATAAAAATCACTTAACTTATCCTTTTTGCCTACCCAGTTTTTGGATCAAGTGTTACCATTACCAATTCTTTCCCAATTGTTTGCAAGGGAACTTCTTTATAATAGTTCCTTGATTAAATATTTTTTTTGTTAAGTTTTGTGAGTCCTGAGATGACTGCACACTTAACTTTTGACTTAAGAAACTGCGACCTAAGAGCATCAAAGTCATCAAAATCACATGTGGATCGCACCTGACCTGGGCCACACCAACCATTAACATGGCTGGATTGCCCTCGGAGTTTCGAATTGGTGCCCTTCACATCACATAGTGCCTTAATAGTACACTCCACAAATGATTTTATACCTCCTAAGCTAATTATTTGATTAGATATATTAACTTTAAACAATCTAATAAATTACATGTAAACACAAAAAATACAAAATGCAAAAAAAACAACAAATACCAAAAGATTCGCTAAAATCAATTTTTTTGTTAGATTTGAATTTAGTGTCCAGAAATAACTTTCAAAATATGAAAAACAATATCTAAGTAATTAAGAAATGGAAAAAGGAGGGTAGTTATACTTTTCAAGATAACATCGTTTATATTAAAAAGAATATAGCCAAACAAGTTGGGAGCATTTTACTTTCATTTTATTTGTAAATATAATTGTACAACCAAGTAACTTATGATTTCAATTTCATTTTATTTGAAAATATGGTTGAACACTTGAACAATTGTAGTTTTAATTTCCTTGATTTTTTTTATACAAATATATATGAAGAACTCATAATTCAAGATTGGGGATCACTTATGGGAAAAAAACTAGAGATCGCTCGTAGCAGTCATCTGAGCTCTACGTCTAGGGTTTCAGTCTTACAAAAATTTGCAGTCAATGGCAGAGGTAGGAGGGGGAACTGAAGCCCCTCCTTTCGGGATACGATATCAGGAAAAAACATGGAACCTGAAACTTATTTCTTCACAAATCTCACAAACTATAACTCTTTTCACTCTTTCAGAATAGCCAATTCTGCGAGAGAGGAGAGGAAAGCAAAAGGAAAAGAAGAAAAAAACAAGTCTACAAATGTGACCATCACAAAAGAAGCTTCAACCTAAAGGGAAGGAATGCAAGCAGAGACAGAGAGTACCCACTCGGACTAGCCCCCCAAAAAAAAAATATTCTAGTTCTGGAAATCCAAGACCCAGATGTAGCAACATACAGAGACTACATGCATGAGCATGCAGTCATTTGCAAATTCATGGGAATCCGACCCACTGAAAAAGCCTTGAAATGGTGGATTCAAACAAAATGGAAACCAAAAAGAGAGCTCAGGCTACAACTGGGATCAAAAGGATTCTTCATGGTCATTTTTTACCTCTTAAAAGACAGAGACATAATTTTGAAGGAGGCCCATATTTTTTTAACTTGGTTGGGCTCTACATGAGATACTCGGAAGAAAATTTTACCCCAGAAAAAGAATATTTCACCAGAGTCCCAGTCTGGGTCAGGCTATACTCACCGCCCATAGATTACTGGTCACCATTAGTGCTTAAAGGCATAGGAGATGAACTAGCGGAATACATAAAAATATCATAGGGAACTAAAAATGGGTACTATGTCTCTTATGCAAGAATATGTGTCTATATAGATTTCTTAGAAGTCCTATCTAAAGCAATAAAGCTAGTCTTCAAAGACAAGGTCTGACTCCAAAACATTGACTATGAGCATATACCATTTAGATGTAGGGATTGCCATGAACATGGACATCTATTGAGAGATTGTCCCCAAAACAAGGTTACACAAAGCCATACACAAGCTCAAAAGAAATCAGATGAGCAAGGTTTCACGAAAGTAGGACCAAGAAATAGGAATAATAGGAAGGCATAGGGAAAACAAGATCAACACTCAGTAATCAGTAAAAATAAATATGAAGCGCTACATAAAGTCCAAGAAGACCCTCTCTCAGATGGCAAGAATGAAGAAGGAACCAAAACTCAAGAATGAAGTATCCAAAACTCAAAAAATCATAAACAAGTGGAGAATCACTCATAGAATATTCAAATAGAGGAGGATTATATACCATAAGAAACCAACATGGAACCAGTAATGACAAAAACTACCCCGGAAGAAAATCCAATAGACGAAGCCCTAGAAGGCGTCGACCTCGTATCCATAGCAGAATAATGGTAGAAAAATGGTTTGGCAGCTATACCAGTAGAGAAAATATAGAGAATAGAAGGAGCATACCTTCTACAAGAAGAACTAAAACATGGCACACTCTAGACACCACCAGACGACCCAACAAACAAAGGGATACTGGAAAACATGTTATTAGAGAGATGCAACCCAAAAGGACCCAATAGAAAACAAGGAAGGAAAACCATACGACACCTACTCTAGGAATTAGGAGTAAGGCTTCTCAATGAAGGAAAGGTAAAATCTATAACACTTACCCCTGATCATTATCAAGGAATTGTATTTTATGGAATATAAGAGCCCTCAATGGTCAAGGGAAAAAAAGAGTCTTAAAAAACAAACTCATTACAACCAAACCTGATATTGTTCTCATTCAAGAAACTAAGATCACAATGGAGAACCTCAACATCCTTCAGAATATCTACTTCAAAAATTATAGCTACACAACAAACTCAACAATATGATCTACTGGCAGACTCTTGATTCTTTGGAAAAACTCACTATATGATCTATCTTCCTCTGTGGAAACAAGGCACTCCATTACTACTATTCTAAAAATCATTGGAACATTGGAAGAAATGAAAGTATATGTGTTACCAATATCTACACTCCTCACTATGCAGCGGAAAGAATCCAAATTCTTCAAGTTGTCAGGAAAATCCTAGAGACCATTCCTCTGCCTTTCAAAATTATAGCAGGGGATTTCAACATGGTTTTAAACCTTGAGGAAAAAAAGCGGGGGATTCACATACTGGAAAAAGATTCAAAGGCCTACCAATCAACAATAGATGGGCTAAGTCTGGTGGATATACCCACAATCAATGGTATCTTCACCTATAATTATAGAATAGGGGGAGTTAGACAAATTTCTTCTAGACTTGAGCATTTCCTTCCCTTGGAAACCATTTACATGACATCATGGGAAATGGAGGCTCACATCCTCCCCCAAACAGTCTCAAACCAATGGCTAATCTCCTTGAAAATTCAGATCTCCACAGGCCCAAAAAACAGGCCTTTCCGATTTGAATCGTTCTGGCTTAAGCACCCATAATTTATGGAAAATATGAAATATTGGTGGAAAATCCCAATGCCCCAATCACGGAACAAAATGCATCAATTCTAGAAAAGATTGAAACTCATAAAAATCAAAATCAAAATCTGGAACAAAGACATTTTCAGCAATATATTTAAAGATAAAAAAATATGGAACAGAGAATGGAAACACTCCAAAAACAAATTATTAGCAATGGAATCAACAATCAAATGAAGCAAGAAGAAATAAGCCTCCAAAAGAATTGGGAAGAGAGAGTCTCACAGGAGGAAAAATTATGGCAACAAAATTCTCGTATCAATTGGCTTACATGTGGAGAACACAATTCTTACGTCTTCCATCGCTCAATGATACAACATAGGAGATGTAACATAATCCTTGGCCTTAAAAACACTAATGGGCGTATGATCCACAACCATGAGGATATTGCAAATGAACTAAATGAATACTTCAACAATCTCCTTGAAGAGCCTACGGTGGATAGAGCCAGAGCAATGAGATAAATTACAAACAACATACTTGTAATCCTCAATCAAGACCACAACAGAATGCTCCTGAGAAAAATAACGATTCAATAAGTAGAGGAAGTAGTCTTGACCATACCAAATGGGAAAGCATCTGGACCAGATGGCTTCACAACTGACTTCTATAAAGCTTGTTCGCCCTTCATAAAAGAGGAGGTTCATGCTGTGGTGGAAGAATCTAGAGTCAACAAATCTGTTTTAAGAGCCCTAAATTCCACTTTCCTTACTCTCATCCCCAAGGAGGAAGGTGTTTACTCTTTGGATAGGTTTTTTCCTATTTCCCTTTGAATATGATTTATAAAATTATCTTAAAGGTCCTTGCCAACAGGATCAAAACCGTCCGGCCACTCCTAATATCCTCAAACCAATTGGGATATGTCGAAGGCAAACAAATATTGGACAACATAATCCTCTCCCATGAACTTATTCACTCACTAAAAGTAAAAAAAGAAAAAATGGGCATGATTATGCAGCTAGATATGTCAAGCTTTTAACAAAATATGTTGGGACTACATGAAAGGAGTACTAGAAGCTTTTGGAATCAATAAGAGTTGCATAAAATGGATTATGCCAATGGTCTCAGGAGCCTTCTTCCCTTTTCTTCTCAATGGCTCTCCATCAAAGACTTTCTGCCCCTGCAGAGGCATAAGACAGGGAGACCCCCTATTGTCTTTCCTCTTCATTATAATGGCAGGACTTCAACAGATCCATCAAGGCAGCAAATCTAAACAACTCCCTGGTAGGCCTCAAGCTTCATGACAATGCCCCTCCCTCCACTCATGATCAGTTTGTAGATGACACCTGTTAATGGGCATACCTACTTTTAAGGAATCCAATTCTTTCAAAGAAATTCTCATGGGGTTTTCAGAAGCCTCGGGTACCTCCATCGGCCAGGAGAAATATGAATTATTTTTCTTCAATGCCCCTTATCCATTCAAAGGAATATCACCAAAACGTTGGGTTTTCAAAGATGTTCTCTCCCCTCCAGATATTTGGGGGTCCCTCTAACTGATAAACACTTCAACCTCTCCAACTGGGAGGACCTCATAAACCAACTGGGAAAAAGACGGCTAAATGGACTTTCTGCGCTCTCCACTTGGCAGGGAGGTTGGTCCTAGTAAAATCAGTGCTGCAAGAAATGCCCCAATATATGTTCGCTACTTTAGCTACGCCTAAATCAATCACCAACACCATCAAAAGCATCGAAATAAAATTTTTATAGAGGGGCATTGAAACATAAAAAAAATGGTCGCTTGTAGCTTGGGAAAAGGTAAGCATACCAAAAAGTGTTGGAGATTTGGGTTTGAGGGATCCATAAATTCTTGGAAAAACCCTTGGGGAAAAAACCTGGTAGTGCTGGTTAGAAAACCCACATTCACCCTAGGGCAGTATCTGGAAATAAAAATATGTGGCAAATCACTCAATTGTGGATCTCATCAGGCTCAACGGAGAAATCAAAGGATCAACAATCTGGAATCAAGCATGGGAAAACAAAGTTGTCATCCAAAAGCACAGCTTCTGGAAGATTGGAAACAGAGAAAGGGCTCTTTTCTGGGAAGATACATGGCAGCAAATGTCGGACCTAAACAGGGAACAGTTTACCCAACCTCACAACACTATGAAAGAAAAAGGAAAACACGAAGTGGCTCATTACTGTAGGCCCAACAATGGAAAGAAAAAATGGTGAGAATGGTTGGACGACATAGAATGGGAACCTTTTCCCAATGGTTTTGACTGGAGATCATTCGCTAGCACAATTCAAGAAAGACAAATTCAATATGACAAAGGGGAGAACAAGATCAGATGGGGGAAAATTGTTGCAAGCCGCTTCAACCTCAAGGAAGATTATATCTATATGGCAAACCATGATCAAATTCAACCTGAGAAAAATGGAAAACTTTGTGGAACAGAAAATAGTGGCCCAAAATTAGATTCTTTTTGTGGCTAACAATGCAGAAGAAGATCCTAACCTAGGACAATTTAAGCAAAAGAGGCTTCAATGGACCCTCAAGATGTACTCTTTGTGAAAAGAGAAAAGAAACAACAAACCACCTTTCGAATGAATGTGAATACTCAAAAAATCTATGGGAGTGTGTGGAAATGGTTTTCATAGCTTCTGACAAGAACAAAACCTCCATCCTCAATACTATTAAGAGCTGGAGAACCTCATTCTCCTCAAATCCGATGGTCAATGAAGCCTGGAATATCATCTCGGGCATAATATGTTGGGCTTTGTGGAAAGAAGAAATGTTATAAGTTTTAGAGAAGGAAAAAGGACAGAAGAGATCATCCTTACCTTCATTAAATAGATAATTCGAGAAACGGTAGCCATATGCAATTTTCCAAACTCTTGTGATCCTCTTCGCCCTATTGATCAACGGATCCTCAACCTCCTCGATCTAAACTCCCCCTCTCAGAATAACATATCTATAGTGACAACGAACTAGGAAGCTCCCTACTACTAGCACCCTCCTAATATAGATGTCCTTAAACTGAACTAAGATGGAGCTGCCAAGGGAAATCCGGGGGCTGCAGGTTTTGGAGGTGTATTTAGAAACTCACAAGGGAAGATAATTTGGTTATACATAGGCAATCTGGGTACCTCCACCTAAACTGCAGATGAACTCCAAGCTTTGGAGCATGGTTTAGACATTGCAAAATCTCAAAGGTTTTGGTCGCTCATCGTGGAAGGAAAGTCCATGCTTGCCACCCAAGGATGCAAAAAGCTTCAGCAAGGAATGATGGTCAGCAAAGTTTCAAACAATGGGCGGCTCAACAAAATCCTACACCGAATCAAACGACATGTTGGCGAGGTAAGTGGGCTCCACTTCCAACCTATAAGAAGGAAGGCAAACAACTTTACGGACTTACTGGCTAATGAAGGCACAGATGGCACCTTAAGAATTCGCTCCCTTGCATGGAGGGACCTAGAGGAGGGTCAACTCATATGGGATTGTGAAACAATAAATGGTATCATATGTCACAGGATCACGTGTCCTTTACATCACTAAGATCGTATGTCACATTCCATATTAGGAATGGTACACCTCCCACATCACTTCATTATGAGCTCTTAAGATTGCAACAACCCCAATTCTTCGCATGAAGTTAACATGAACCTGTTTACTGTGCCCCCTCAAAGTCGTCACCATCTAGACCCCTCGATCAATAATGGTATTTACTCCCTCATAACGATGATGTACCTCCTTCTGACAGCATTCAATGGCCTTCCCACGCCATCGCGCTCCTCCTCGGTCACCAGCTCCTCTTGGCGCAGCTTTGACCTTGCTCCCCGGCACGACCGCGACTGAAACACCTCCAGGTGGGACAATACAAGAAGGTAGTTGTTAGCTCTGCTACATGTTGCCGATTTTCAAAGAGTGGAAGTAAGCTCGGTCCTTGGTTTCTTGCTCAAAAGAGGTCTACACCAGTTATCGTCCTCCTTCTCCTTCACCTCGCTTACTCCCTTTCAACCTGCTGCCTTCGTTTTTCCCCTTGACTTCCTCCGATGCGATATTGCGATGCAATCTAATCGCTATCTCAAATCACATGTGTGTGTAAAGGCCCAAACCCCTTGACTTCCTCCGATGCGATATTGCGATGCGATCTAATCGCTATCGCAAATCGCATGTGTGTGTAAAGGCTACGCCCCTTGACTTCTTCCGATGTGATATTGCGATCGCTCCTCCACCGTCCAATCAGTACCAATAAGATCCAATGGCCCTCGTCCATCCCAATCCCATATCTTTCGATACCTTCTGCTAACAGATCTCCGTCATCCATTCATTCGATCCAACGGCTCACGTTTGTTTGCTCCCGCTTCCGCCCGATTCCTCCCGCCAACAGATCTCTACCCTCCACTCACTTGATCCAACGGCTGATATCTATTCTGCCATGCAATCAACTCATCCATAGCGTGTCCCGTGCATCTGAAGGACGAAGGTGGCCAGTGTTCGGTACCCGACGCATTTCATCTCCAACAATCGCATTCAATAAATAGGATGGCCGAGAAGAAAAAGGACATGCCTCGAGCAGATCATAGCATTTATCAGTTATGGACCTTCTTTCAGTCAACACTCCACCTGCTCGAGAAGGACAACAGAGCACCAGAGAATGTCAAATTCATTCATTAAAGCAAGCAGATTGTAGCAGAGACTCCATCAGAGAGTTAAAGCGGCTGGTGGTCCATTATGACCCCTCCACGCATAGAACAAAAGAATATCTTTGTAATCAAACTCTATATATACCCAGAAAACAGATGTAATCTGGGGATGGGTTGATAGTTGTTGTTTGATGTAAGGTTCAACTTCTGGAGACTGTAACTACGTTGATACTTGCAGCGTCTGGTCTTCATTTTCAGCTAATACAAGCTTCTTTTGTTGTTAATTGCTCACTTTCCACTTCTTCTCTGTTCTAGGTTGTGCCTGTTATGCAGTTTCATGTGCTCTTGATATTTAGCATTTGAGGGGCTGTCATCCCACCTCTGTGTTAGAATCTTGTATGTATCATTGAATGTGTTATGCAGGTTTCTGTTTATTTAGTGCCAGAGAGTTGTCATCCTGTCTGTGCATTATAAAATAGATTTGCAGACCTTTTTACTGGTTGCAGCCGGCCATCACATGGTCTTGTGCATCTACTGGTGTGGTCAGTATTCTCCATATTCACCTAATCCTCAAACTGTGATTAATTGGTGGTCTAAAGCCTTGTAGTCTGGGGGTGTTCACCCATGTTTGGAGTTAAGCATAGTAGAAGTGGTTATATGGCTAGAACAAACATCATTCCTTCCATTCATCCATTCCCCACATTAAAGTTGAGTTTGTAATGTTCCCGAGCATCTCCGAGATACAATCTAGGAGAGTTTCTTGGGGTGATAACATTAAATGGCGTCGTTGCCAGGGAGAGGAGATTGAAGCTCAGCTTCCCTGGGAGAACGACACAGTTCCAGATTTTGATGATAGACAAAGTCTCGACACGTTTCTGGTTGTAATCATCTATCTGGCGACTCTACTGGAGGACCAACCTTTGGCAACTCCACATTGCAGTTCTAGCTCAGTTTGTGAGGCATACGCAAAGAACCCCTCAGAAATCACCAGCTGTTCCAGTGCCTGACCCTGAGAAGATTTTCAAATCGAAGAAAATATCACAGAAAGGAGCATCAGGATTAGGTAAGCCTAAGAAATCTTACGTGTCTCTGCAAAAGAAGGTTATAGTTGAAAATATTATGTTTGAAGTTCTAGAGCCTAACATTGCTAGTGAAGAATCAGCTACAGAGATTCATAAAGCTCCTTATTCGTTTATTCCCCCTTTGGATCTTAAAGGCTTCCACGAAAAACATCCAAGGATAAGAGCATATAGAGAGGGGATGAAGTATAAACCATCTCTACCTGATAAGGTCAAATTCCCTAAACGTTTTGAGGTAGATGGTCAAATAAATCCCATTTTGTAGATCTTTGATGAACCGGTTGAAAGGCCGGCCAAGAGAAGGGGGAAAAATTTTGGTGGTCCAGTAAATGGGCAGTTTTGAAGATTTATGTTGTTTAAGGTTTTCGAGCCTTAATGATTGTAAGCATGTTCTTTTATATGTTTTATCGTAGACTTAATTAGACTCCATGCCCAATGGAATACTAGGCAAATCATTTTAAGCTTGTTTTGTATGAAGGCATTGGTCTGCAAATCTTGAGACCTCACAGGGAGGATCTCATCCCTAGAAGGAGCCAGTGTTAGCTCTGCTACATGTTGCTGATTTTCAAAGAGTGGAAGTAAGCTCGGTCCTTGGTTTCTTGCTCAGAAGAGGTCTGCACCAGTTATCGTCCTCCTTCTCCTTCACCCTGCTTACTCCCTTTCACCCCGCTACCTCCGTGTTTTCCCTTGACTTCCTTCGATGCGATATTGCGATGCAATCTAATCACTATCGCAAATCGCATGTGTGCGTAAAGGCCCAAACCCCTTGACTTCCTCCGATGCGATATTGCGATGCAATCTAATCGCTATCGCAAATCGCATGTGTGCGTAAAGGACTGAACCCCTTGACTTCCTCCGATGCGATATTGCGATGTGATCTAATCGCTATCGCAAATCGCATGTGTGTGTAAAGGCTACACCCCTTGACTTCTGCCGATGCGATATTTTGATCGCTCCTCCACCGTCCAATCAGTCCCAATAAGATCCAACGACCCTCGTCCATCCTGATCCCATATCTCCCGATACCTCCTGCTGACAGATCTTCGTCATCCATTCATTCGATCTAACGGTTCACGTTTGTTTGCTCTCACTTTTGCCTGATTCCTCCCGCCAACAGATCTCTGCCCTCCATTCACTTGATCCAATGACTGATATCTGTTCTGCCATGCAGTCAACTCGTCCATAGCCTGTCCCGTGCATCTGAAGGACGAAGGTGGCAAGTGTTCAATACTCGGCGCATTTCATCTCCAACAACTGCATTCAATAAATAGGATGGCCGAGAAGAAAAAGGACATGCCTCGAGTAGATCAGAGCATTTATCAATTATGGAGCTTCTTTCAGTCAACACTCCACCTGCTCAAGAAGGACAACGGAGCACTAGAGAATGTCAAATTCATTCATTAAAGCAAGCAGATTGTAGCAGAGACTCCATCAGAGAGTTAAAGCGGCTGGTGGTCCATTATGACCCTTCCACGCATAGAACAACAAAATATCTTTGTAATCAAACTCTATATATACCCAGAAAACAGATGTAATCTGGGGATGGGTTGACGGTTGTTATTTGATGTAAGGTTCAACTTCTGGAGACTGTAACTACTTTGATACTTGCAGCGTCTGGTCTTCATTTTTAGCTAATACAAGCTTCTTTTGTTGTTAATTGCTCACTTTCCACTTCTTCTCTGTTCTAGGTTGTGCCTGTTATGTAGTTTCATGTGCTCTTGATATTTAGCATTTAAGGGGCTGTCATCCCACCTCTGTGTTAGAATCTTGTATGTATCATTGAATGTGTTATGCAGGTTTCTGTTTATTTAGTGCCAGAGAGTTGTCATCCTGTCTGTGCATTAGAAAATATATTTGCAGACCTTTTTACTGGTTGCAGCTAGCCATCACATGGTCTTGTGCATCTGCTAGTGTGGTCAGTATTCTCCATATTCACCTAATCCTCAAACTGTGAGTAATTGGTGGTCTAAAGCCTTGTAGTCTAGGGGTGTTCACCCATGTCTAGAGTTAAGCATAGTAGAAGTGGTTATCTGGGTTGGACAAGCATCATTCCTTCCATTCATCCATTCCCCACATTAAAGTTGAGTTTGTAATGTTCCCGAGCATCTCCGAGATACAACCTAGGAGAGTTTCTTGGGGTGATAACAATAGCCAAACACTAAAGCAGAGGCCTCCACGAGACGTGTTGCTCTTAACTATGTTGTCTCGATCAATCTTGAAACCCACCAGAATCCATAACCTAGAAATTCATATGCATAATATTAGAAGCAGAGTGACCACGGAAGATGTGGATGTAGAATTTGAATGGATTCATGGTATGGGCCTTACCCGGGCCAGGGAAAACCTGTACAACTGCACAATTGAACTTTCTTGGTAGCTCAAGACAATTCTTGGGCTAGCACTTCAGGAACAGACAGAAAACAAGAAAGAAGTGGAGGAGAATATTGATATGCTGAGTGACAAATTCACGGTGTATGTGGAATCTATCCACCATCGCCACCTTGTCACTCGAGACTCGCCTCACTACACACTCAAGTGGTGCATGGTCAGTGGAGGGGGTTCTCAGAGTATTAAGAAAGAACTGCAGACACCTCTTCAAGTCACCAGGAAACAACAAACGCTCATTCAGGCAGCGCACGAGAGAAACCCATTAGTCTGGATGAAGAATCCATGGAGGTTACTGCTTAATGACATCTTGTCTACTATCTCTTCCAGGTTTCTGGAAGCTTCCTTTTTTAATGGCATACCCAACAACAGAGTCATTCTCGGAGTTCTGTTTTTCCAAATATCTCTTTGTTCTTGCCCTATCAGATCGAGGGGTTATTTTGGAATTCTCTGTCGCTCTCCTTCTACCAACTACTTATCTTCTCTATCTTCACAGCTCAAAAGATTTTTTTTTATTTTTTTATTTTTTCAATCAAAATCAAAAAATCCACATAGCTTAGGAGAAAAAGTTTTTTTTGTATATCATAGTAAAAGAGACTTCAGCGGAGGCAAGAGAGACATGTTTTGTAAAAATTATGAAAAGAACAATTGGCTCTGGTGTTTGAGCATCCAGGTCGCATCACCGAACTTTGAATGTAAATACCATATTTCAAATTAGTAAACACTATCATATTTTAAAAAAAAACTCATAATTCAAGAGAATTATATATATCAATATGTCTTGAATTATATATATCAATATGTTTAATATGTGGAATAAAAATAGTGTTAATGTTTATTTTTATTTTTGTTTTTTCATATATTTTTTTGTTTTTTATAATGTTTATCATAACCTTTGGGAAAAAAATCATCTCAAGTATATCTTCAATTAATTTCTAAATAGTAAGTACTTATTGCTTTAAGTAAAAAAAAGAAACAACCTATCTTTATATAGAACTCTTTTTATATATTACTTAAATCGTTTGAAAAAATAAAACGTTAAAAATGCAATGTGCATCATCACTTGTTTTAGATAATTTTATTGAATCCATTTAATATTGATATATTTAATAGGATAATTTTATTGAATCTATTTAATATTGATAATTTTATTGAATCTATTTAATATTGATAATATTTAACGATGTTTGTCGTATTGATATACGAACTAGAACGTTTAATATATTTATACTTCAAAATTAAAATTCACAATTACTTCATCAAAGAACAAACCCTAATTAAATTAAATATATAATCAAGAAAAATTAAGACGTGGAGACATCAAATGATTATTGTTGAGATTTTTTGTTTGGAGCAAAATAGGAAAAATCTCAGCTGATAACAACAATAGAAATTCATTTCCTAGATTAGCTCCAGGTTGTTGGAAGAGAGTTAATGCCTCCTATATTTGATGTGAGTGAGTTAATAAGGCTGTTAGATTCTCTATGCTATATAACAGGCAACCATTCGGATGGTTTGATAAGAGTGTGAGAGTTTTGTGAGGATTTCATGATGTAATCTCCTGTTTTGATTAATAAATTCCTGATGCCTATGTTTGGTGGACGTATCCCAGATTGGTTGGGAGAACCACGTTAAAAACTGTGTCATATGTGCTTGATATTCTACTCTGTGTTTATTTGATTTAACTATGCATCTGGGACTAACAATTATAAAAAGAATTTGGAAGTTTAAATGTTTTTTCCAAAAAAAAATTTAACAAGAGCGTTAAGAAAATTGAATCTCTATTCGAAAACAAAAATACTCTTAAACTAATCATCAAAATTAATTTATAATAAAAATTTATAATTCACCGATAAGCATATATATGTGAACTTTTTGTGGAAAAGGATAGGTTGAGTTTTGTTATGTATTGATAATCCACGGACGGATTTGATGAATAGCTAATATGCAGTATATATGTGAACTTTTTGTGGAAAAGGATAGGTTGAGTTTTGTTATGTATTGATAATCCACAGACGGATTTGATGAATAGCTAATATGCAGTATATTTTTGTGTTTAATCGATCGCTGTGAAAAAAGGAAAAGAAAATTACAAAATAAGTAGCAAGATTTAGTGTGGAAGTGTGAAAAAAGGAAAAGAAAATCACAAAATAAGTGGCAAGATTTAGTGTGGAAGTGTTAACTGTTGTCATAGTTATTTCATTAATGTTGTCAAAGTTAGTTCATTAATATACGAAAAAGTTAATGTATGTTGTTATAATGATTTTAATTAAATGTATGTTGCTGTTAAAAGAACACATTAAAATTAAATCTTACTGTGTTACTATATTTGGCTTCCATGAACTCTATGACAAGGTCGAATAAACAAATTTAGTTCCTGAATATACGAAAAAATTAATGTATGTTGTTATAATGATTTTAATTAAATGTATGTTTTTATTAAAAGAACAGATTAAAGTTAAATGTTAATGAACTCGATGACGAAGGTCGAAAAAACAAACTTTTTCCTTATTCGAATCCACACTTTTACTACATCGCAGTGGACGTCTGAAAAAGCATTTGAGGTACACTTAGCCTTTAAGTTGACTCAACAAACTTTTTCCTTATTCGAACCCACATTTTTACTACACAGCAATGGACCTCTGAAAAAGCTTTTGAGGTACACTTGGCCTTTAAGTTGACTCAGAGGAATTAATTTACAATGCTACAACTAAATTATTAAAGGTAATTTAGTATGGTAAAAGTTGAAAAATAAAAATAAAAAATTGTTAAGGTTAATGACTACTTGTACCAGTAATTTCACTGGTTATTGTTTGTAGAAGTGGATGCTAAAACGCTTGGGATGGGGGTGGATTGGAAAATGTTGTGGATTGAAAATGTTTTCCATCATCGTGGACGTTGAAACCACTTGCTTTTTTGCAGAATTTCATATTTTATGGAAGCTTGAGTTGTTGTGTTCTTCTTTGTTTGACTTTGTTGCTGGAATAAAATTGTGAATTGGTTGGGTGGGATTCCTTGGGTGGAGTGTGCTTCTTAAGCTTGGCATTGGAGACAAATACTACAGTTGCAGAGGAATACTACAGTAGTCTTCTACCTTCAAACGAGTAAGAAGGTTGAACAATATTTTCTATTCAAAGTATGAATTGGCATGTAGTTCTTATATAAATTTTTAATTAAAGATAAACGAGTAAGAAGGTTGAACAACATTTTCTATTCAAAGTATGAATTGGCATATAGTTCTTATGTAAATTTTTAATTAAAGATATAGCAATAGCTTAGATCCAGGAATAGTTGAATGATAATGATTATAACAAGTGTTGTAAATTTTATAACGACTAATTGTATAAGATACAACTAGCTATTTATTGCAAAAGTTGTTAATCTCATTACTAAGGAATTATTTCAAGTAGTGGTTGGTAAAGTTTTAGGTTAGTTAAGAACGTAATTAAGTTGGAAATACTTTTTATTAAAAAAAACAAAAAACAAAAAAGAGTTTATTATTGTTTATGAGAATGCTCTTGTTATCCGAAGAGGAAAAACTCACGGCATGACCACAAAATTTCCTAACTTCCAGAGAGTCGGAGAAAAACAGTTAATTCCTACCTCCAAGGGATTTTAATACAGGAAAAGCTAGATATTAGGAATAAGCCCATGAACAATATGTCTCTTATTCCAGGGTTGTGGTGTGAAAGAAAGTGTAGATTGTTGATTATTGTGTACATGATCTTAATATTAAATTATGTTGTTGGTTAACCTGATAGAAAAGAAGAACAAAACAATCTTCTAACAGAAAACTAGAAACATATTTATATGAGAAGCACTCTTAACATTACATTGTAATAATAATTTATTTCCTGAAATAAAAGGGAATAAGCAAGAAACAGAAACCTGAAGCACAAACTGCTAGGATAGAAAATTGGAATTAAGGAGAAACATGTTTTGAGGAACCCTTCTGCCCAAGATATTCACCGTGAACACGGCTAGCATGAAAAACAGGATACAGATATGGGAGGTTAATATTATGTAAATTTGTGCATGTTAGAAAATCAAGAAAGTCGATACAAGTATTTATGTAAGCCATATGGAACCTGTAGCCTTAAACATTTACTGTTTACAAAAGGAAGATGCATATTAAACATGAAACTTGCAAACTTTGCGATGGGCTGAATGAACAATGAACTTTCAAGATTCAAATGATGTCCAAAAAAAATTGAATCCTACAAAAGAAAAAAAAAAATAATACTGAAAGTGCTACAAGTCCACATGCCACTTCTAATAAGTTAGATATTTTATTCCATTTTCAAATAAGGATTGTGTGCAAATTGTTCTTGAATGCCACAATGATTAAAATTTTGTTCTGGGCATACAATTTAATCATGACTGAATACATTTAAATTTATGTTTAATAGATTAGTGAATGAAGGTTTACCAAACAATTTAAACTTGGTAAATCATTAGCTAGATAGAAATAAAATTGACTCAACAGTTTAATAAGTCAATGATGAAATAAGTGATAGGATAAGATAGATGTACATTAAAGAAAAATGATTTGGGTCTGCTAGCTTAAGTGCACCCTGCAAAGTAAACAGTTTAATAAGTCAATGATGAAATAAGTGATAGGATAAGGTAGATGTACATTAGAGAAAAATGATTTGGGTCTGCTAGCTAAAGTGCACCCTGCAAAGTAAGAAGAGAAATGTTAGCTTAGAAAAAGAATGGAATGCAAAAGGGTAGGTAGAAGCACTATAGTGGTTAGAGGAAAAACATGAAGATTTTATCCTAAAGTCAAATGTCAAGTATTATTTTCATGTGCAGAAGAAAAGAAAAAGGATTAAAGTTGTACTCTAAAGATTAATATATCAAATAATTTTGGTCTATGAATCCCTATTCCTAAGTTCTAATACCCAAACTCACCCTTCCGCTCATATGTTTGTCCACCTCCCTATTCCTAAGTTTTATTACCCCGTCATATACTCCAAATATACCCCACTATGCATTAAATTATTTTCTCCCGACCCCACCGAGCAACCTGTCAGCTCACATTAACACTTCGCCACCTCTCCTCTCATCTGCGCCCACCTCACAAGATCTGAAGGCCCATATAGCATTTCAGCCCCCCCTCACCATCTAAACTTTACCATCGGGGGAGGTTTGAAATGGGCGGTATTCGAAACGGTGCCCACCGCTACGTGTCAACACTACAACATTTTGGACCCCCTTAGGTGAAACTGCTAGCTGCCTCCCCCCCTCCGAAAATCAGTTTCTCTGCTTCCCGATACCACTCTTCTATCTGTTGCACTCCCGCCACTCACCTTCTACCATGTCATTTGCCCATTGATTCCGCCAATCACATTCGCTCCCTCCAAAATTATGCCGTTAAATAATTAAATGGTTTAGCCATTAATCCAACGGACTTGCGCCACCTTCAATGGAAACACTAGACTGTTATATAATTCTCCCTTTCACTCATTAACCGGTCACTGAATTCATATACTACCATTGTTATTTCTCTAGTACAGGTTTGATAGACAAAACTCTGACATTTTCACCCGCCAGCAACAATATCTGCTCACTCGTTTTCAGCCTATTACCTCTGTTCTTCTCTGCAAATCCAAAGTCCTCTTTGTTTATTGAAGCCTATAATCTAGTTTTCACTACTGTCCTTAGCCTTATCTGAAGATGCCTCCAAAGGACAAGGGACCAAAAGAACCTATCAACCCTCTGATCTATCCTCTCATTGATTTTCACCACATCCCTTTGGCTGACAGAGACCATAAAATCCATGAAACTCTATGGGAATTTGACCTTTTTGAGATGTATTGCTAGCTTGAGGATGTCAAATATATAGATAAATCCGACGACATTCAGTTGTGGGAATCTAATTTACCCCACTATATTTTTCTCCGTACCCATAGTACCCTAGAATTTGTTAGGAAGTGTCATGCATGTTATTTGCCAAGCCAAAGGGCCATCATTTCCCTCACTGGAGAAATTTTGTTTACTATCACTCCTCAAGCCATAGACCAGATGATGCAAGCCCCTATAGTAGAGAATGACACCCCCTTTTCCTATGAAGCACTTGTTGAATTGTACCAGAAATTGGACTTTGCCAAGAGGGCCAAAACCCTTGAACTTTTCTTGACAGAAGATGCCCCATTGCTAAAGAAAAATCCTCCCTATCCCTCCTCTATTTTCCCTCAAAGAACCAAGCAAATTATCACAGTCATCTCTTACCTCCTTGGCTACTACTTATATCAGTGGGATGATGAGGCCATCATAGGCTTTTTGTCCATTTTCTCTGTTGATTCTAAGCCCTCCATCATGTTTAACTTTAGCCAATTTCTTGCAGATTCAATTCATGAGCAGTGTATCAAATTCCAGACTAAGGAGGTGTTCAAGTATGCTTCTGTGTTAGTTTATATGTTCTTATATTTTTAGTGAGACAACATTAAGCTTACTTTACAAAATCTGGATGAATATGGAAATCAGCAGCCAGTCATCTTTTGGACTACTCTGATAATGAAGAAACAATAGGAATACACATACAAACAGTTCATAGAGATGTTTGTGCATCCAGCAATCAACCTTTTAGGCTACAGAATGAAACAGAGGATCAGTGAAGAAATTAGAAAGGTTTTGCAACTATTTGACCAAGTTCTGACAGGGGATTAGTACCTCTATTAGAAATATACATAATTGAGAATATTTGGGTGTGAGATTGCCCCTTACAAGTTGTCTAAATTCCTCCCAATGAATATTTTTGCTCTAGAGTACATAAGACAGATTCTTAATATGGATGAGATCCACTTTGTAGCTGCCAAGAAGAAGTCCCAACTCGAAATTAAAACACAGATAGGAGCTTTCATTTGCAACAACAGGGTAGCAAGGGAAGAAGCAGATAAGCTACTAAAAGAAATGTAGTTCAGCCTTAGTTTCAGCTAGTCATATGATCCATTAAGGGTCATTTATAAATTAAGAGTGGAAAACAAATCCACTGCCTATTTTCACACAGCCAGATCACAGATAGAGAAGTATAAAAACCAGATAGAATGGGCCGAGAACACCCTACAAGAGGCAGAAGAGCGGCTAGTATCATCCTCTACAGTACAGAATCCTACCATGCAGGAGAAAACAACTAAGAGCAGCAAAGAAGAAGAGTCCCCTTCAGGGACTGTACTTTTCAGTGAATGATTCAAAATTTTGTATAGGAAGAAGGCCAAACTCAGTTCAAAACTAAGCCTCAGCAAGGATTCAAAGCAGGAGAACATTATCACCACTAATGAGCCACTTGTTTCCTCATTAGTGGGTGATCACACCACACTGTCTCCCACTACCTCCACGACTTCACAAGAGTAGCATCAAATTATGCAGACCAACACATCTACTACAGGGGAGACAAAGAAAAGTGTATTTGATGTTTTTAAGGAGATAAAAGTGAGGAATGAGGCCTTGAAGATTAATACCTACAATTAGTTCTGGAAGCAGACTTCCAGTTCTCAAAGTAGGTTGTTGTCAGCCTTTGATTCAGAGAAAGGTAAGATGCAAATGGCATTCCTCTAGGCATAGATTCCCCAGCCCAAGACAACGTCAGACTTCAAGAAGACATCATTTGAGTTTGATGTAAAAGACATACATCCCATTGACCAAATGGAGATGCACAAGCAGGCTGGGGAAATAATTTTTTCCACTGTCACTAGCACTGCTATGAGTTTGTCTAGATTGCAGGTTACATTAGCCAATGTTCAATCACAACTAAAGATGGAGAAGTTCTATGCACTTGCCAAAGACACTAGGATCAAAACTCTGGAGGACTTGATGATAAAAGTGGGTTATGACCCTGCAAACATCAATGTTGTAGAAGAGGTTGTAAGGAAAAAGAATTTAGACATAGCAGCATTAAGGAAGCAGTTGAAATTACCAGCTACAAAAGATCCTCTGGCCAAGGATATTGAAGAAACAGAGACACAAAAGGTAGACATGATGAAGTTCATCATGGAGCAGAGTGCACAATTGAAGAAAATGGAGACAAAGATGGAAAAGATGATTAAAGAAAAGGAACAATCTACCAAAATGGATGTTTTCCCTTTGGAAACACTCCCTATCACAACCATTCCTGCAACCATGTCTTCTACAAAAAGCACAGGGGCTGCTGCAGATCAGTTGGAAAATGTAGTGCAGAACATGTCTCTCCAGACTGAAGAGATCAAAAGATTGCAGGCTCAAGTCAATCTTCTACAATATCATCAGACAAAGACTGAGACTTTTCATGCAACAAAGCTACAGAGAGCTCAAAATCAGATAGACGTATGGAAGAAGTCAGCAATTGAGTCCTCTATTAGCTACACATTGGCCCATGTTAAAGAAATTATATGGAACAATATCATTGAAGAAATAGATGAAAACTGGCCATGTATCCAGATTATACTCGAGCAGGAGGAATTGATGGAGAAAGCCAAGAAAACCATTGCTACTGTCAATGTTGAATTGGGAGAAATGCCTGCTATAGCCAACATCATCATAAAGTTCCTCAATTCCAAAAAAAGATATGAGCTGGATGATCTAGGAGGAGATGGCATAATAGAAACCATCCTGGAAGTAAATAAATTTCTAACAAAGAAGAACTTGGTTGAACAACTAACAAAGGAATGTCACTCTGGAGGTAGTAGTTAACAGGTTTTTCACTAGAATAGATGCATTGAACAAGAAAGGTTTGCCTTCTTTATTTGTGATCAATGACAAATTGATGTCTAGGGAAGATTACAAGAAAAAGATTCAAGACATTGCAAAGGATACAGCTAAGTCTTCCCACATCAAAGGTACTATGACAGGGAGAGCTCTTTATGAAACTATCAGCAACATGAGTTTTATCCAACATGAGATCAAACACATTTTTGCATTAAAACCCACTTTCTATTGGTATACTAAGGTAGATGAGATCTACCACAAGGTAACAAAGATTTCTATTCTGGATGAAAAGCGGTGGGATAAGTTGTGTGAATTATGGGTGTTAGAGCCTAGATTTACCTCAGGCTGAAAAGGTAAGCTTCTAGGTCCACATCAAACCATGCTCAGCCTCGTAGCTAGCCCTACAAGGACAGGAGAGGGCTCTCTCCAGGTCAATCTCAGCAAAATATAATCGATGGGGCTTGAGATGACTGATTTAACAACTAATATTAGGCTAGGTATGAAGTGCAAGGATTTGATTTGATTTTTTTGGGGGTTTTTTGTTGGAAAAAAGGGAAAGGAAAATTTGGGTCCGGGGATGAGGCCAAATTTTTGCAGAGTTCCAGTTGGGGCAAGGTAGGCAGTAGTTTTGATGCTTTAGATTAAATGAATGGATAGAAAAGACCGCTAAGGAGATGAAGAGGGCAAGGGGCTATCAAGAATCCTCTTCAAATTGAAGAAAACATTGAGAATTAAACAAAACTAAAAGGCAGAGCACAACAAACTCATGAATTCTACATTTGTCACTCAATTTGTTTAATTTCAGAAGCAAAGAGAAGGAAAATGGCATACATAAACATCAATGAACTTACAATTGCATGAAGAAAAACACCATCAAAACACAGAGCCACAAGGATTCCAACAAGTGCTGCAAAACCCTGGTCTTTCCTTTTCCAAAAATGCAGAAATCAAATGTACAATGAAGTACCAAGCAATCCCAAGTGTCCAACCCTAAAAATGACTCAGAAAATACATGATATAGACTAGCCCAACCCATTTCCATGCCTCTAGGGGTCGAGCTCATCATTTTAAGATCTGTTTCAACCAATTCTAAACAAAGCACTGAAATCTAGGCAATCAAACAACTTGCCTCTATATGGTAGGAAACTAATTCATTCATTAAATTTTCACTTTTTAGTGAATGAATCCTCTAAAACAAGTAAAAATGGGCCAATATTACATCATGGTCCTCAAATTACATCATGGTAGATCAATAGTTACATCAAAAAGTGAAACTAGTCAAAATTGTACGAATTTTTGAGTTGTACAGTGAAAAATAGGCAAAAATCCTCTATGCGCCGCGCCTGATTCTCTATGCATCGCACCACGTTGGAGCTGAATTTGAGGCCCTTCCCAGAGTCCAAATTGAGTTCATGATAGCTCGTTGGAAATCCCTACCTGTCTACTTTCCAACCCAAGTAGAATTGTTCAATTTGGTGTCCATTTGCCCCTCCAAAAATCAAATCTCCCAGGACTGCTTCCTATGTGTCAAAATAGGGGCAGAGAGGTCATTTTTTGAGTGTTTTTGACCTCTTGAGGACTCAAAACTTGCCCAAATTTCCTGGACATGCACCAACAATCATAATTTTTCATGCCAAATCCAAAAATGTAAAGTTTTTGAAATTTGGAGCCCTCTAGCAAAAGCGAGCGCCACGTGGCACGGCACATAGGGAGGCAAAACCTGTTTTTTAGTGCAAAAAATTTCCAAAATGCAAAAAATTGCTCCAAATTTCTTGAAATTTGGGCTGGACCTTCTCTGTCAAGTGTCATGCTGGGCTAAAGAGGCTTCGACCAATATCTAAAGATGATCATGCTCTTTTTTCCTCTTTTGCTTCTTTGTTGCCTTCTTCAATTTTGCCTTTAGATTCCTTATTCATGCCTTGCAAACCTTGTTCCGTGCCATATAGCGGAAAGCCATGTGTCTCAACAATGCTTTATCCCTATCGGCCTTGTCCAACAGTCTCTCCAAGTGGATGTTGAATCTCTCGAGCCAAGAATCTCGATCATCATTAATCTCTTGCTCCAATGAAGTGAATTCAATCGTCCTCCTTTGGGCAGCTTGATGATTCTCCCGAATATTTTGTAACTCCATGATTGCTTGCTGATCTTCAAGTTGTTTTTTCCTCTGCTCCAAGTATTTCATAGTCCACTTATCCCTCTCCAAGTTGAGGGACAAGGCTTTGATCTCTGTCTGCTGCTCCTGGATGATCTCTCTAAGATGTGCACTTTGCGGGCCCATGTCTGTATCGTCATCCTAAACAAGAATAAAGTCTCGCTCACCTGAAGGCCCCTCGTCCTGCATTGGCCTCTTGCCTCTATCCTGTACCTGTGGTACTGATGTCGGAAGTGAGGCCCCTTCCACACTGAGTGGAGATAACAATCGCTTTGCTGCCGCGAGCAACTGCATGGTGCCCTTCTAATAAGTAATGAAAACCGATATAGTAGCAATGTGTGTATCATGGCCTTCATGCTAATGAGAAGGTCCACCTGTCTCATGCCTAGCCTTTAAACGTCCCTATGAAACTCTAAAAAACTCATAGGAGATGAAATCATCCGAAGTGATGCCCTGTAATCCAAGCTGATGAACCACCAAAATTTTGATGAGAGCAAAATGGAAAATACTGTTGAAATGTTGCTGAGGGGTCTTGTGCTGCACAAGGATGGTCATCCTTTCTATGTTTCGGCATATGAAATAAGGAATGCTCATCATCTGTACCCGGGTGAAATGCATGAGAAACCTGATGTGATAAGCATATAATCGGGAGAAACGACCTTCACAACTGAAATACTTCATGATTAATTTCATTAGTGGAGCATATTCATCTTTGAGATATCGGAAAGGAAACACTCTCTTGAGCTGCCTCAAGAAACCGGGTTTAATATATGGCTCATAATGCTGCTGGTCAATCTTCTGCCTCTTGTTCCATGGCTCTCCAATGTTAGGTATGTTGGTTGCTAGTGAGATAGATTCTGGTGTAAGCGTGAAGATGACACCAGCCAAAGTAACTTGATCACCATGTAAATGCAGTATAAACAAGCAAGCCAACTCATGATGAAATTGAACATTAGCAACCTTCTCACAAAACTCATAATATGACTGAAATTGGAAACAAGAGATGGCAAGAGGGCACGCCTGCAATTCAGTAAGGGTGGTTGGTTCTTCTCTAATATGTCTGCCACCTTTATGAGGCCTCCGGGGTGCATGTCCCTCCATGGGTGAGTCACTTTGGGTCTCCACTTCATAATTATATGAATGAACGGATGACATAACTGTTGTTATACAAATTGCCTTGGAGAAATAGATGCTGGTGAATGAAATTGTTTTGGACTGCCCTTTAGTGATGTGCTTAACCTCTGCCACCAAGGGGAAAACAGTGAAACAAGGGACTGTTAGGAGGGAGGAAAATAGTGAGGGATTAGGGACTATTGGGAGAGATTTGATTAGGGAAATATAGGAGGGTTTGAGGGGTTTTAGATTTGAGAATTTGGGATAGGGGTTTAATGATTTTAGGGAGTAGGGAAACTTAGGAATGATGAAAATAAGGGAGAAATGGAATGGGGGGAAATAAGGGAATGATGGAAAGAGGATAGACTTGATAGCAAGTAAATTGTTAAACCCTAGGCAGCAATCTTCATGTTGAGAATTTTGACATCGTAGGGTTTGATTATTTGTTTAGGAATTCACCACATCAATCATCATAATATAAACCTTAAACTTGGATGGATGAACAGCAAAAGTGGAGCTCAACCTACTTGAAACCAAGAGAATGTATGCGGTTTTGGAAATTGGAGACTGTTCTGGAACTTTTCGGGCCACTCAGTTGTATGCGCCGCGCAAAACTCCCAATGCGTCGCGCCTTCCCAATGCACCATGCTCGTGTAAAAATGAACTATGTGTTTGCTCCCAATGCACCGCACCTACTGCTCAATGCGCCGCGCTGGCAAGTTGCAACGAATTTTTGCCCAATATCCTCACTTGCTCACCAAATCTGCTTAATCTTGTTTCTCCTTTGGAAATGGGCTTATGACATGAAGGAATAGCTTATAAACCAAGAGCTTTTGAAATCTTGGCTCATGAAACCCACTTTTATAATGTTTTATCAAATAACTTTTATTTCAACCTCTGTTTTTAGACTTTTTCACTTTTTAGCATGTTGATGAACTAAATGAGCTCAACTTTGTTTGTTTTTGCAGTTGTTGGAGCTTCTTAGGCTAAGGGAAGGAGCCAGGGTGCAGGTGAAGGAATTTACAATGAAGAGAACAAAATTTACATGATTTTGTACAAATAAGGCTAAATACTCTGTTTTTTCCTCAAAACAGAGTTTTGAGGAAAAACACATTTTTGAACACTTGTCAATGAAATTTATTGATGATGAAACATCCTCATGGCCTGCTGGTAATTATTAGACACTTCGACACATTTATTGACGAAACCCTAAAGGAATCCTGACCTAGTTTACCATGAAACCCTAAAGACAACATTTTGCAATTTTTAATGAAAGGAAAATTGTATATGTCTTTTTGATGAACAGACATGATCCAGCAGGTGAATGACATGAGGGACATGAGGAAAATTGTTGTGAAGCCACTACCATTAGACGATCCATGTGCCTAATGGAATGCAGATGGCTGGACTGAATGAGACACCTAAAAATGAAATGCAACAAAAGAGATTTTGATCGCTGATGGAGGGATGAAAAGACTGACTCTAACACCGGGATTAAAAAGACAGGTCAGCTTCACTAGTGTGGCACCTGAATAGTGGCCACTCAACAACTGTTCTCCTCCAAAGCAGTGCCAGATGTCCAGATCACTTCACCAGATTCATTCCTTTTAATCGCGTTATTTCATTTCTGTTACTTCAAAGTTAATAATAGAATGTCATGTCACTGAGGCATTAACTGTAATCTTTTTGTAAATTTTGTTTAAATATTTCATTCTATCGAAGTATTGAGGGTTGGTCCCTGAGCATTGTAACTCTTTCTATCAAGCACTATACCTTTTTCATGTTCCTAGAGCACCATTAATGAAAAGACTTTTAACAGGATACTTGTGTTATAAAATATTGGTGATGTTCTTCCTACTGTAATTGTGTTTTCATTGTTATTCTTCTTACGTTATTAATCTAAAATCTAATTGTAAAATAGGAGATGTGAAAAATAGGATGTGTTTTTGAACACCTTATTTGGACTGTGTTTACAATCTGTATGTTTTCTTCTGAAAGTCTGATTGAGAAATTCTTAAATTCTTCTCAATCCCCACTGAATCACACCTTTTCTCCATCCCATAATTTAATTTAAAGATCCAGTAAATCTAGCTAGCTTGCCCTGCGATTACTCCTTTGAGCTTTTGGTGCAACATTCCAGTTTTATTTGACTCCACAGCCCAATGTAAGGAAAGTGATTTGATTAGATCAACCAACCAATCAACCAAATTCAAACAAACAACCAAGTATAATCATAACTAGCCTAAAATCAACCTAAAAACCATGTTAAATCATAAAGAGAGGGCCCTCTTTGAAGCTGGCAGGGCTAGATCCCAGCTTCAAAAGGTGGTTTGATGTTGTCCAATATATTTACTCCCACAACCTCAAAAATACAGAACAATAACACTAGGAAAATTTCAAAACATTGAACCAAGGAATAATTCGTTGTAGCGTTCAAACATTCATTGGCGGAAAACCCAAAACAGTGTAAAAACCTAAGCTAGCGTCAACATCTGTGAGCTTATGATAATTTAAGACCTAATCCAGTTAATGAAACATTTTGTTAGTACAATAAGACATTAGCCCATGCAATTCTTCGGAGAGGAAATAATAATATAACCTGGAACAAAGTTGGCATAGTTGCAAAGGTACTAACTTCTCCAATCTACGGTGCGAGTTGTCCCGAAGAAGTTATGGTTGCAACCAAACAACCTGAATTATCCTTAACCAGAGTAGTATTATGAGGGTAGTATGAAATATAACAAAAAAAACAGTGATTGCTAAATTTTCACCTAGAAGGCTCAAGTAAACCCTAGATGGAACCGCAACAGCGGTGAACACTTGCAGAAAGAACGAAGGCCTACAAGCCATGCAAACCCGATGGTAAACGGAGGAAGAGATAGCAACCCTTCAATATTCAAAGTGGTCGAAAAGACGAAGCAAGGAGGAAGTCACTCAGTCGGAGGTTGCAGAGCTTACCCGAACATGGTGATGGAGTGAATGAGCAGATTGCTAGTGGAGTGGGTAGGCCTTTCTTACCCTAATGAAAATTGGTGGAGTTGGGGCCATCTAATTAAACCCCGACAGATCAATGGTGGACATCAACCCAAGTGCCTACATCAAGGAACACTGCCAACACACACATAACAACTAGAAAATAAATATTGTGTATGAGGCACCAGTGGTGCACTTTCAAACCACCAGGGTACTATGTAAATTAAGAGGCATATTAACAATAACGTCCTCTGAGCAAAAAGCGTTGTAACTCAATATTTAATGTCCACATAATTTTTCTCCATGTTTTATTAATGTTACAATGTATGACTTGATGACTATGGCAAACCTTATAAATTGCAATGAGGTATTAAGATATAACTAAAGTGTCAAACCTTAATTGTCGTATTAAAATATAATTGGGGTATTCAAAGACAGAAATATAGTTAGACCTTGATAACTTGGTAGGTTTACATTGTAAGTGTAGGAAAAAAAAAATGTAGCAGGGTTCTGGCAAGTAATTTCCTAGACCTAGTACCTAGAAATCATTGTCGTATGATGGGTATCTCCATCCTAGACCATTGATTTGGTCCCCACGCCCAAGACTGACAGTTGTAGTAGTTAGTAAAGTGGTCTAGAAGTTTCTACATGGGAACGAACAAGGTCCTAAGTTTGACATTAGGTAGTGTATAAATTATGTAATCTTACGTATCATATATACATCAAATTGTATGGTGACCAACCTTAATATCAATCTGTTGTGCCTGGAATTAGTTTGATATGCTTTAACATAATAAATGCATGTAAAAAGACCCGGATGCGAGTGAATTCAATGCTTTTAATGTGCTATGAGATGAAGCCACGCGCAGGCAGCTGTTGGCAGGTGGCGGAGGTTGAACATCGGGTTTATTTCCAAGCCGAGGTGACGGGCATTCATGGCGATTTAATGCTGTTGGACTTCCCAGGTACGCAGACGAAGGATGTAGGCTGGATAAGCCAGAAGTTGATGGAGGTTATTCTGGTGTTTTCAGGAAGAACAGAGGCGAGCAGACCCGCAGAGGAAGACGCAGTGGGTGGTTGGTATACTCTCAAGGTCGATAGCAGAGGCGATTCAGGGAGGTCTTGCCTGCGAGGGAAGCTGCAGCGCCCTTAGGAGAAGCCACCCTGGCCTAGCTCTTGGTTGCTGAAGGTAAGCCACCCTGGCCTCTCTGTTTCCATAATTGCAATCTGTAGTCTCACACCCGATAGCAGCCCCTCCTGGGTTGGCAAACCTGCTACAGCGGCTTGGGTGCGAAACGGGTCTCCTACCGAGTCATACAAGCACAATTTGAGGAAAAATTTGGTTGTGGGTGGGCTTAGAATAGGGGTCTCCTTCTCCTCTGGCGAGCACACTGCCAATTCTCAATCATTACGCCTACCTTCTCTGTCGGTGAGTTGGAATATCAGACCGCACACAGTGAACATGGCTCCCCGCCTCAGAGAAACTCCCAGAAGGGGACGAAATGCGGGTCTTAGGGGAGGGTCGGGAGGTCGAGGCAGGACGACTCCTCAACGTATTTCTCCGATTGCCATTGCCTACCCATCCTTCCAAGTCTCTGAAGAGTCTGACTCCTCGATTAATAACTCAGTGCATACGGCCAAATTCTGCTTCAAAAGCCGGTTAAACAAACCGCTTGTTACGGCTATGGTCACGGTCATATTTTCAGAAGAGGAGGAAGAGAAAGTTAGCCCTAAGAATTTAGAGGAGGAACACTCTCCCACCCCTCTGGTCGACTCGTCGCAGGAGGAGGACCTCATCAGTGCTAAGTCTGATTCAACGGACCAGCCTCCCTCTCCCAGGGTTAATTCGGTTTAGCGTCAGCTGGAGGAACACAGCATCAATCATCCTGCTGAGGGGATGGAAGGGGAGTCTCAAGGAATTGTTGGAACTCAGCACGGCTTGGCTCAGTCAGACAAGGCGAAGAAATGGCTGGATAACACCTATCCCAATCTATTGCAGCTCAGGCTACCCCCAGGAGTTAAGCCAACGGATGTAGAAGACGGTTTGATGGTGACTTGAGAACGTGTTTCGGACCCGGATAAATGGTTACACAGCGCTTGAAGCTTCCAGGCAATCACTCTGAATTTTGGTTCCCAGTTTTTTTGAATCAGCACCACGGCGATATGCAAGGCGATATCCAGCTAGCGGTCAACCGGAGGCAAGAAGTTTTGGGATGTTTGGCTAAAAGCCCAGTTATCATAAGGTTGTTTCTCTGTAATCTGGTTTTTAGCTCTTTTTTAATACTGCTCTAGCTTCACAAGATATGTATATATACTGTAAGAGCAGAAGATAAAATCAGTTTAGAAATGTTGTCTTGACAGAGAGAGATCTAATGCTCTCAGAGAGGGTAACTCCTCTTTGTATATATCTTTTTACTTTTTAATAATAATAATAGAATAAACTTTACCCAAAAAAAAAAAGCATGTAAAAGTATAGATTGTATTATCCGATTTGAATAACTGTTATGTTAAGTGGGAAAACATAAGATTTTTTATGTCGGGTGACATGTTACAAGGATTATAACAAGTGGTATCGAAAATTTGTTATAGATGTTTTCGCGACCAATAATAAATATTAAATAATAAAATTTTTATGATATTTATTATTTACAAGTTATATATTATTATATTACAAATTTTTTTAGTTTATCTCAAGTTTATTATAACTTCAATATGTTATAAAGTTTTTATATTAATGAATTTAAATAACTTCATAATTGCTAGTTTTGCTTTCAGAAATATAATTTATTGTTTATCTCCATTTTAATATATATTTGAAAGTTTTGTAATCATGTGATCATCTAAATTATGTTTTCACTATATAGCGGATGTGTCTTTTGTAATACTGAAATATTAAATTTTTTTATGAACTTTTGTATTATTAAATTATTAATATTGAAATAATGAACTTTTGAATTATTTTTATTATTAATATCGAAATAATGAACTTTTGTTTTTTTGTATTATATTGAAATAATGAACTTTTCTATTAATAAGTAGTTATTGTTTAAAAAATAAGCCATAGTTACATATGTTTTCACTATGGGAGATGTGTTTTTCTTAATATCGAAATATTGAACTTCTGTATTATTAGATTATTAATATTGAAATAATGAATTTTTGTGTTATATTGATTATTAATATTGAAATAATAAAGTTTTGTTTTTTTTATTATATTGAAATAATAAACTTTTCTATTAATAAATGGTTATCATTAAAAAATAGGTCACCTTAACAGGTATAGTTACAAACTTTTTATGGTTATGTCAAGCTTATGATAACTTCAATATAGTTACAAACTTTTTATGTTTGATGTCGAACTTATGATAACTTCATAAATTGCAAACTTTCGCTTTCACAAATATGAATTTATCGGTAATCTTCATTTTAATATTATATTGAAGAAGTTTTATATCATGTGCTCATCTAAATCATTTTTTTACTATAGGGGATGTGTCCTTGTTAATATTGAAATATTGAACTTTTGTTTTTTTGTATTATATTGAAATAAATAACTTTTGTATTAATGAGTAGTTATCATTAAAAAAAAAAATAGGTTACCATAAAAAGTATAGTTACAAACTTTTTATGTTTATGTCAAGCTTATGATAACCTCAATATAGTTACAAACTTTTTATGTTTATGTCAAACTTACGATAACTTCATAAATGGCTTTCACAAATATGAATTTATCGTTAATCTCCATTTTAATATTATATTGAAAATGTTTTGTATCATGTGCTCATCTAAATCATTTTTTGACTATGGAAAATGTGTCCTTGGTAATATTGAAATATTGAACTTTTGTATTATTAGATTATCAATATTCAAATAATGAACTTTTGTATTATATTCATTGTTAATATTGAAATAATGAACTTTTGTTTTTTGTACTATATTGAAATAATTAATTTTTGTATTAATAAGTAGTCATCATTAAAAAAAATAGACCACCTTAAAAGGTATAGTTACAAAGTTTTTATGTTTATGTCAAGCTTATGATAACATCAATATAGTTACGGGATAACATGGTTGAAACTGAGGTTTCAGCTGCAGGCGAGGAACAGAGCACGGGTTTCCAGATCTAGGGTTTGAAGCTGGACAAAAACAGGGTCAGGATTGCAGAACTGTTCAGGGAGGGACAAATCCTGACTGACCAAATGGTAAACGAGGGGTCCATAGGGACCCCCACATACAAACAAATCATTATGAATAAACAACCGACTCAGAAGCGGGTGCAAATAGTAGGGCTTGATAGGTCAAGGCCAGCAGAAGAGACTAGTAAGAACAGAAATGAAAATAGAGATAAGGCAGAGCAATATGCCAATAAACTGAAGGAGAAAGAGAACACCTGCCAATTCAACGCACATAGAAAGGATAAGGAGGAACAAGCAAACGTAGAACAGCAGAATAACAAAGGAGAGGAGCAGGAATACCTGGAATACATAGCAACGGAGGAAGAAAATGAGGTAGAGGACAAAACGCAAGAGAATCTTACTCATAAACCAACTCAGGGCCCATGCAAACCCAGAGTAGCAGAAGTCTTGAGAGTGGTACTAACGGATCCTGAAATACAAGCCTACAGAGACCACATGGCGGCACATGTAGTGATCTGCAGATTTATGGGACTATGGCCAATGGAAAAGGCATTATGTCAGTGGATTAAACAACATTGGAGACCCAAAGGAGATGTCAGTCTGCACCTAGGAGCAAAAGGCTTCTTCACAATGGTATTCTCCAATCTGGAAGATCTGTATAGAGTCTTTGATGGAGGCCCCTACTTCTTTGCTTCAGCGGGCCTCTACATGAAACCTTGGAAACCTAATTTTGTATCAGAGAAGGAAACTTTCAAGAAGGTCCCAGTCTGGATCCGACTCTTTGTGCTCCCAATAGACTATTGGGGTCTGGCCGCACTCAAACAAATAGGGGACAAATTAGGAACATTCATCAAAGCTTCAGAAGCCACTTTACAAAAAAGATACACTTCTTGCGCTCGGATCTGTGTGGAAATGGACATTTCAAGAGCATTGCATGAAGGTCTATGGCTCGAATACAGAGACGAGGACTACTTTCAAGCTATCGACTATGAGCAAATCCCATTTCGATGCAGAAAGTGCCATGAACATGGACACTTAATAAGGGAATTCCCTTTAAACAGGACGACAGATACACAAACAGAAGAACAGGAAGGACAGCTCAAAGATACCTTCACTCGTCCAAAAGCTAGACAGAGAGCACACAGAAGGCAACCAAACAAAACAAGCGAAGCACGAGCTAATACAAGCAACTCTTTTAAAGTACTGGAAAATGGAAAGGATATAGAGAACCAGAATAAGGAGAACACAAACCATGAAGCAAATAAAGTAGCAACAGTAACAACAGCCAAAGGAGCGGAAAAGGAAAATCCACACAGCACAAAAATCAATTAGGAGGGCACAGCAGAAGTAGAGGAAGACTCAGAAATGGTCACAAGTGATATAGGCAGTGAGGATATGGAACTTCAGGAGATTCCAGGACTGGAAGCAGTCAATCTCCCAGACATGGTGGAAGATTGGAGGAAAAAAGGGATGGAAAACATCTCGGAGGAGGAAATTCGGAAAATCAATGCAATTATTATAGCCAAGCAAAAGGCCGAAATGGAAATGCATAACAGGAAACTGGGCGTAACAAAGGGAAAAGGAGCTAGAACGAAGAGTGTACTTCAAATAACCTCGAGCT
This sequence comes from Pinus taeda, assembly GCA_000404065.3. Taxonomy (NCBI): domain Eukaryota; kingdom Viridiplantae; phylum Streptophyta; class Pinopsida; order Pinales; family Pinaceae; genus Pinus; species Pinus taeda. The sequence continues at coordinate 419,517 of APFE031615012.1, read as the reverse complement.
CATCTCAGAAGAAGAAAAGAGGGCAAAGAAAAAACAGTGAAGTACTTCAGGAAATGGGATATATGCTCATTAACTCGGGTAAGATGAAAGCTCTAGATGCCTTCTCTTTTGGTTCTTAAATCTCAAGTGTTTTAAAATGAAAATCTTCTCATGGAATGTTAGAGGGCTCAATGGCCAAACAAAACAAATATTGCTAAAAAGGAAAATCCAATAGGAAAAGCCAGATTTAATTTTGGTACAAGAAACTAAATGTGCTAATAACATTATTCAAATTCTTGACAGAAAACTAGGTAGAAGATTGGAACACATGAATATAGATAGTCAGGGATGGGAGGGAGGTCTAGTAACATGGTGGAATCCTCATGTCCTCAGAGTACTGTCCTCGGAAGCATCCAGACATTATTTAGCCTTAGAATGTCAAGCAATAGGCAACTCAGACATCTATTTATGCATCAACGTTTATGGGCCTCAAAAATTAGACGAAAAGCTCAAATTAATAAATTCGCTAGTAAAGCTGAAGCAGAGGTATCCCAGAGCGAAGGTTATCATAGGAGGGGACTTTAATATGATAACCTCACTGTCGGAAAAAAAGGGAGGAATCAGAAAGTTAAACAAGGATTCTGAAGCTTTTGTTGAGTTCATAATGTCAGCAAGACTGATAGATATCCAACCTAGGAGTGGGGCTTACACCTGGAACAACAGAAGGGGAGGGGAAAGACAAATTGCTTCCTGTCTAGACAGATTCCTTGTCTCTGAAAGTCTGTTACTGGAGGGTGTGACCGTTACTCGGATATTCTTCCCTGTGGCGAATCTGATCATTGGCCCATTTCTCACGGCCACTATACAAGGAACGCCCAGAAACAAACCTTTCAGGTTTGAAAAATTTTGGCTAGATCACTCGGATTTCATCCAGCTAGTAGAAAAATGGTGGCAGGAACCAGTGGGACTTAGAGGTACTAAAATGTACAAACTGCAGGGCAAATTAAAACACGTTAAGAATAGAATCAAAGAATGGAACATAAAGTTCTTTGGAAACATATTCAAATAGAAAATTAAGATAGAAGAGCAACTAGAGAAGATACACAATGAATGGATTCAGGGAATCAGTAGTCCAGAAACAGTGGATCAGGAAAAACTGTTGATGCAACAATGGCAAGACAGATGCCAACAGGAAGAAACGTTGTGGAGACAGAAATCTAGAATTCAATGGTTCAAGGAAGGAGAACAGAATACCAAATTCTTTCACAGATCGGCGCTGGACAATAGAGGGGTTAACAAGATCCTAAGCCTCAAAAACGATCAAGGAGAGCGTATTGAGAATCATCAAGACATCGCTACCTTACTCACGGAGCATTTCAATAATATTGCCCAGGAACTAGAGATAGAAAGAACTGAAGCTATTGGGAACCTCATCAAATCAATCCCCATTTCTATTTCTAATGAGAAAAATCAAGCACTAAGCAGAGAAATCTCTTTAGAAGAAGTGGAGGAAGCGGTCAAGGAAATGCCCAATGACAAAGCGCCGGGTCCTGATGGCTTCACCATAAATTTTTACAAATCCTGCTAGGAGATTGTTAAATGGGAGGTATGGGAGGTGGAGGAGGACTCTCGGCGCTCTGCATTGATTCTGAAAGCTTTGAACTCCACTTTCCTAGCTCTAATCCCCAAAGAAGAGGAAGCCACAACCCCTGCCAAATTCCGTCCCATTGCTCTATGTAACGTCCTGTACAAGATTATCTCTAAGGTCATAGCCAACAGATTGAAGCCTATTCTTCCTGGTCTCATCTCTGAAGAACAATCTGGCTATGTTGAAGGGAGACAAATCTTGGACAATATCCTGTTGGCACAAGAGATGGTCCACACTCTGCAATCCAGAAAAGTGGCAGGCATGATGATGCAACTTGACCTATCGAAGGCTTATGACAAAGCAAGCTGGAATTACTTGGAAACAATCCTCACAGCCTTCAGATTTGCCAGTCATTGGATCAGATGGATTATGGCCCTAATCAAATCAACCAGATTCTCCATACTGGTTAATGGCGCCCCGGCCAACCAATTCACTCCCTCTCGAGGGCTTAGACAAGGAGACCCTTTGTCCCCTTTCCTTTTTGTAATTTTGATGGAAGGTTTGAGAAGGCTCATTAGGCACGCTAAGGAGGAAGGTAAAATCAAGGGATTGCAACCACTACCCTCCATTCCAGCAACAACACATCAACAGTTCATGGATGACACTATGCTGCATGGATCACCTACTGTAAAAGAAGCTCAAGGTTATAAGAATATCCTAAACATGTTTAGCGAGGCCTCAGGTATGGATATTAACCTTTCCAAATCAACCATATTCTTTTTCAATATGAATGTTGCGGTTCAAAGAAACCTCTCGCGCATTCTAGGTTTCCGAAGAGGCAATATGGTCTCTAGGTACTTAGGAGCTCCTCTCTCTGATAAATTATGGCAAAAATCTCATTGGGAAAAACTCCTTGACAACCTAAAGAAAAGATGCTAGCACTGGACTCACAGGGCTCTCAATCTAGCTGGAAGGTTAGTACTGACCAAAGTGGTCCTTCAAGCGATCCCGCAATATATGCTTTCCATTATCCTGACTCCCCAGGGAATCCTTCATCAAATCAGAACCATTCAGAGGACGTTCCTATGGTTTGGTAATGCAGAGAAAAGGAAATGGTTGCTAGTTGCTTGGAATAAACTTTGCAAGCCGAAGATCTTAGGCGGGTTAAACCTTATAGATCCCCTAACCATAAACAAAGCTTGTGGAGCCAAATTATGGTGGAAATGGCTAAAGGAACCCAATTTACCGTGGGCTCACCATTGGAAGGCCAAATATGCCCCCTCACGAAGTAACCAGGAATTAATTAGAATGCAAGAGAGTCTAGAGGGCTCCCCAATTTGGAATCTAGCAAGGAAAAACAGGGACATCATTCAAGAGAATAGTTTCTGGGAAGTATGCAATGACGAAACAACCCTCTTTTGGGAGGACGCGTGGCAACAACATCCCAAATTGGAAAAACCAGAGCTTGCAGAATTACAAAGAAGAGTGCAAGAATAGGGGAGGCTAACGGTTCACCACCATTGGTCGCAGGATAACAATGACATGACATGGAGAAAATGGGCAAAAAGCGAAATAGAGAACATAAGGGAAGGGAATACGAATTCCAACAACCTGAACAGCATATTAGAAAGAAGGAAAATAAGGAAAGCAGAGGACAGCGACAAATTAAGATGGGGAAATCAAGGTGGGGGTAATTTCACTCTCAAAGAGGCTCGATTATGCATCGAAAAGGCAGAGTAGATGGATAAGGCAACATGGAGCAGTAAGGTTTGGGACTCCCAAAGCTGGCAAAAAATTAGAACCTTCCTTTGGCTGCTAATGCAGAGGAAGACGCTAACGTGGGAGAATCTTCAGAAAAAAGGGTTCAGTGGCCTGTCAAAATGTCCACTCTGCAATAGGGAAGAGGAGACCATGAACCATCTTTTCAACAATTGTGAATTAGCCGACACTCTGTGGAATTGGGCAGAAAAAATCATGAAGCAAACAGACAGAAACAGAGACTCGATCTAGGAGATCATTGAGAAATGGCAAGGAAATTTCTCGGGTAATCAAAAAGTAAACACCATCTGGAAATTATTACCAGGGTTCATCACCTAGGCTCTATGGAAAGAGAGAAACAGAAGGGTGTTTCGGGACGAAACTAGAAGTATTACCCATTCATGTGAGACCATCAAGCAAAACATAAAACAAATGGTCATGATAAAATGCAAAACAGAGCAGAACGATAAAGCCACGGGTGAAGACTTACGAATTTTGAAGACATTTGACTTGGATAGAGAAGCTGAAAGTCTGACGGGCAGGCATCAACAGGAACTCAGAACCACCACAAGTATCTAGAAGCATCCTCCACGCGGCTTCCTCAAACTGAACTTCTATGGAGCCTCGAGAGGCAACCTCGGTCTCGTTGGCATAGGAGGGGTCATCAGAAACATAGATGGTGAAATTCTGCATATTTACAACAGAGCATTGGGAGAAGGTACAAACAACGAAATCGAATTTACAGCAATGGAGCAGGGTCTTAGAATTCTGCGAAGCCTCCAAACAGGTGCTGCTGTAATAGAGGGGGACTCTCAACTTGCCATCACAGCAGCCAAGAGAATGTATGCTGGAACGAAGGCGAGCAAGGTAACGCAGCATTGGAGATTGGCAAAGGTCATAGAGAGCATAGCAGAACATTTGGGGAGGCTGAAAGGATTGGTTTTTCAGTCGGTACATCGCAAGGCCAACACCGTAGCAGACCACTTGGCGAACGTCGGCATAGAGAACCCCACCACGATTTGGGACAGCTGTTGGCAGGACGTCAACTGCCCGGATTTAAAAGAGGATTGTACCCGGCTCTCAAGGCAGGATTTATTGAATGAGAGATAGGTGCGGGAGGGAGAGGGATGTCATACGCATAACGGAATGACAATGATAACAGTGAATGCCAAGAAAGGAAGTAAAGGACGGCAGGAGAATGAAGGACAAACAGGTCAGGAGCAATCAATGCTCAAGCAAGTGAAGGCAAAACATAGGGTTAAAATGTCCATGACAGAAGAGCGCCGCCAATCCAATATCGGGCGAGGGGACACCTGGATAAATACGAAGAAGATCAGTAAGGGTGATCGCAAAGGAAATCTACGGGATCATCAATGGAATTCTAATCCATTAACTAGCAATTATGACAACCGGACAAGATAGCATCAGAGCAACAAGCAGATGGGTTACGGAGCTACGAACAACAACAGTTATTTAAATAGAAACGCAAGCCTTGGAATGAGCATTAGTTCTACTAAAGGCGAGCGAAAGAGAGGTTCCTTCATCTTCAAATTGCCAAGTGCTCATTGTAGTGTAGGTAGCAGGATGGCGAGTGGAGGAAGTCGAAATGCCTCGGCCAACAAAGAGTTGAAGCGAGCCAAAGCGGCTTACGAGACTCACACCTCCCAGAGGGAGAAATGGAGGATCGAAGAGCTCGAAGCCATGGTGAACAAAGAGGAAAAAAACATGGACCAGCAGGAACTGGTTAAGGAAGTAGATTGGGTGCAAGACCCCGGTACAGTCACCACACGGGCAACGCAGTTTGTAAGGACCCAGGCAGAGATGTGGAGATTGAAAACGATGCTCGCCAAAGTTATCAGTATGCAAGGGGACTCTGCCAACCAACTGCGGCAAGCTTAGCAAACTCTCGTAGCGGCCAACGAGGAGCACGCAACCATTTTGGAAGGCATGGACTTCAAGTTAAGCAGCATGGAGCAGCAACTTTACACCATTTCGAAGAAATTCATGTTTCTGATCAGCCTGATGAGGCACACCATTAATCAGGAGGGTCGTGCTACTGGGGAAACTTTGGGAGGGTCAAAGAATCCAAATGCTCTTCCTTCGCCCTCTCTGGCAGGCCAGGCCAAGGCGTCTGATGCACAGGAGAAATCCAAAAATCACATCGTGCTGGATACCTACTGAATCTATGTTCTCTGTAGGGTACGCTTACTGGGGCTCTTTTTTTCTGTTTTTCTTGTTTGTGTTTGTCCACGGCTGTTAGGGGTTTTTTTGAAAAAGGGCTTCTCTGTTTCAGCCTTGTAACTAGTCTATGGTCAAAAGGTTGTCAGCTTTTTTTGGTTTTTGTAAGATCCCACTTCCTTTGCTGCCCTGCGAGGTAGGCTCTGGGGTCAAATGGGTATAGATAATGGCAATAATATGCTGAAGAAGGTCTCTTACTGCTCTGGCAATCTTTTTGTACACTATGTATTTTCGTATAATATAAAAACGCTGATTTACAACAAAAACAAAAAAAACTTCAATATAGTTACAAAGTTTTTATGTTTATGTCAAACTTATGATAACTTCATAAATTGCAAACTTTGGCTTTCACAAATATGAATTGATCGTTAATCTATGTTTTAATATTATATTGAAAATGAGAGATGTGCCCTTGTTAATATTGAAATATTGAACTTTTGTTTATTAGATTATTAATATTCAAATAATGAACTTTTATATTATATTCATTATTAATATTGAAATAATGAACTTTTGTTTTTTGTATTATTTTGAAATAATGACTTTTGTATTATTCTTTTTATTTTTTATATATATTATAATAATTGAATTAACAATGACGGTTGTTAGTGTCGATATCTTCATCCCTCCATCAGTAATCAAAATTTCTCTTCTTGCATGCATATTAAGTGTCTCATCCGATCAGCTACACTCCATTAAGTCGTGGATCATCTAATGGTAGTGGTTCTTTGTCAAATTTCCCTCATGCTTTTCATCTGCTGGCCTATTTCCATATGTACAAGTCATTTGCTGTCATTTTTATTTCATTTCATTTGCAGTAGTCATTTTAGGGTTTCAAGTCTCATTAGGTCTAGAGTTTGCCACCATGATCTTCAAAAGCTCAATAACAAGCCAGCAATCACATGAGGATGTTCAATAAGTTCATAAAATCACAAATTCTACTTATGATATGCTCCATAAAGGATTTTAAACTCTGTTTTGACGTGAAAACATAGTTTTTCCATTTCTTGTACAAATTTTATGTAATTTTATCATTTTCATATGTAATAAAGCATCATTTGCAGCCCTGGGTCACCTTGCCAAACTTCTGCACTCCAGCTCCTGCAAAAGAGACAAGAAAATCCAGGCATTAGTCCATCAAATGACAAAAAGAGAGCCAAACTGCAAAACAGAGTTTTAAAGAACAAAGTGAAAAGGAAAACTTTAGAAAGTGGGTTTTCTAAATGACAAATTAAAGTCAAAAGTATATAAAGGGATCATTTGTGTTGAAGACTTCATTTGTGCTAAAAGTGAGAGAGAACAAGGAGAAAATCGCGTTTTGAGGTGAAAAGAGGAAAATTGCAGCAAATTTCGAGATTTCTCTTGGCGCGACGCACCGGGCATAGGATTGACACATAGTTTTGAACAAGCATACCGCATCTGCCAGGCGCTACGCACTTGGGTGTTGGCGTGGTGCACCAGACTTCCAAACCAAAAACTCATTCAATCGACTTTCTAAAGCTCCAAATTTTGCATTCCTCCAAGTAAGTAAAACCTCCTATTTTCCATAGCAAGATATTTTATCATCCTTGATAGCGTTTTGATAGGTGAAAAATCAAACCCTAAATTGCTTCACAGTTGTATTGCAAAACTGTCTAGGGTTTTTTATCATTTTTGTTGTTTATAATCCCTTGCATCATTTTCTCATATTCCATTCCTCTCCACTAAATTTCCCTTTCTCTCTCTCATTTACAGTCATCTTACTCCCTTTTTCCCAAACCCTAAAACCGTAACACCTAACCATTATTCCCCAAACCCTAATCTTCATTCCCAAAACCCTATCATTCCCTAGTAACCCTACAGCCAGTATCAAAACCTTCCTTTCCCTTGTATTATCAGTCCACTCATCAAATCCTCAACAAACACCTATTCTTGAGAATATCTCTTCATACTCATCATTTTACACCATACGTTAGCAAATATGGAAATAGATTCAACTTATGAAAGGGATGAAGAAACTGTGAGTGACTCCTCCCAAGAGATTCATGTACCAAGAAAACCACATAAGGGAGGAAAACACATCCGGGAGGAGCCCACCACACTCACGGAGTTATTAGCTTGTCCTCTTGCAATAACATGTTTTAAACATCAGTCTTGCTACCAGTTTTGTGAGATGGTGGAGGGGGTGAAATACCACCATGAACTTGCTAGGTTATTTGTCCTTCATCTTCACATTGGCCAGGTGAACTTAGCAAGGGTTTCCTTCACTTTGACACCTGAAACCATAGCTGCAACAACAGGTATTCCAAATGTAGGTGAACAGTGGAATAAAGGACAACTTGTGGGCAAAGAGAATTATGAGCCCTATGTCAAGGATGGTTATCAAAAGCAAATCAGTAGGGTCTTTCCTTTCAGATACCTACAAGACACTTATGCTCCACTCATGAAGTTTATTATCAAATACTTCACCTGTGAAGGGAGATTTTCTTGCTTGTACACTTATCATGTTAGATTATTGATGCATTTAACTAGAGTGAGAATGATAAACCTCCCCTATTTCATATACAGAAATATTGAGAAAATGGCTACATTGGTGCAAAGAAAACCTCTTCATCAATAGTTCAACAACATTTATCATTTTTCATTGATCAAGATTGTTGTTTTGCATCAGCAGAGTTTGTTGAATGTTTCATGGGATATTTTCATTTCACATGAGGTTTCAAAAGCCTCAAGTGACCCCATCAATGTTTCAAGAGGAAGCAGGGCCTTCAAATTGACCAGAGGTTCATGAGACTCAAGCTACAGGTGTGCCAGTATTTTTCACTTATGAAAAAGGCACAGGGATATTATTTACATCTACCAAATGAGTACTATCTCCACCTGGGGTGGAAGGGGTCTCGTTTCCTTCATCAGACCACAGGCAAATGCTATCTTCACCCGGGGTGAAAGGGGCTTTGCCTTCTTCTTCAGCACAGCAGGTACAGGATAAAGGGAGGAAACCATTGCATGAGGAAGGGCCTTCTGAAGGTCAGGAGAGAGATTTCATTTTGATTCAAGAGGAGGATACGGATTTGGGCTCCCAAAGCTCAAAACTCAAGGAAATCATCAAAAAACAAGAAGCTGACATCCATGACTTATCTCTTAACCTTGAAATGGCTAAGTGGATCATTAATTACTTTGAGCAACAGAATAAGTAGTTGGAGGATAAACAGACAATCATGGAGCTGCAAACCATAAGGGAAAACAAGCAAGTAGCAAAAAGAAAGAAAGTCAAATTGACACCCCTTGAGAAAGAGATTAATGCTGACCGGGAATATTGGCTAGAGAGGGAGAATATGCACTTGGAGAAGCTGCTTGAGAAAGCCAATAAGGGAAAAAAGATGTTGCAACACATGGCTTATCACTATTTGGCACAAAACAAAATTTGCAAAACTAGGATAAGGTGCCTAAAAGCCAAGTTGAGGAAGAATTTGAGGAGCAAGAAAGAGCAAGATAAGCTCAAGATCTTGGTTGAAGCTTCATTAGCCCAACATAGTACTTGATTCAGATCACTCCTACCAAATTTCAAGAAATTTGGCAAACTTTTTAGTAATTTTGGATTTTTCAAAGAAAAAACAGGTTTTTTCGGCAGGTGCGTAGCGCCACCTGGCACTCACTTTTGATAGGGACATCCTTTGGAAGAAAAATTTGCATTTTTGGATTCTTTATGAAAAGTTATACATTCCCAGAAATTAATAGGAAATTTTGACAAGTTTTGGACCTCCAAAAGGGCCAAAAACACCTCAAAAATGCCCTCTTTATCGTTTTTTGACCACACAGGAAACAGTCTTGGGAGAACTGCGTTTTGGAGGGGAAAATGGGCACCAAATTCAAAAATTCCACTTTTCCTAGAAAGTAGACAGACATACCTTTCCAAAAAGTCAACTTGGAGAAAATTTGGTGAAGGGGAAGGCCTCCAAATTCAGCTGGTAAAAAGCATTATGCACAAAAATGGTGGCGCTACACACAGGAGGAAAAAGTGTTAATTTTGCTCAAAAACTTTGTTTTTTGCCTAGTTTTCTTCCAGTTTGACTTTTTCTCTCTTATGTTCAAATTCATGATATGACATGATGTAAATTGATGTACTATGATGTAAAAATGATAAAAATTGACTTGATAAGATAGATACATCAATTTTAAGTGGTTTGGAGTTGAATGAATCAGTTTCCTAGGTTTAAGAGGCAAGTAGTTCCACTGCCTATTTTTGTGTTCCTAGTTTAGATATGGTTGAAACCACCCCTATTCTCATGGATTAGACCCCTGATGGATAGCACAGGTGGTTTGGAGGTCTATATCATGTGTTTTTTCAGTCATTTGTAAAGGTTGGACACTTGTGAATGCTTTGAGCACTATTGTACATCATCTTTGCAGTTTGGCAAGGAAATAGACCAGGGTTTGCAACATTTTGTGGGATTCTTGTGGCAAGGTGACTTAGTATTATTTTTCCTTCTGTGATTCAAGTTATCATATGTTTATGTGTGCCATTATCTCTCTCTTTTCTGCTTAACTAAATGAATCAAGTATAAAGGTGGAAATCATTGATGTTGCAGTGCTCTACCTTAGGGTTTCATTAGTTTTACATGTTTTCTACTGTTTGAAGAGGATTCATCACACATTCATGCCCTCTCCAACTCCTCACCAGTCTCAAGACTCACCACTACACCTAATCTAAAGTACTAAAGCACTTGTCTACCTCACCGCACAGAAATCTCTGCAAGACTGAGTTCATTCCCCGGACCCAAAACTGCCTTTCACATTTGATCCAGCAAACCAACATAAAATTCAATCAAACTCCTCTAAGCATATACCTAGCTTAAAATTAGTCTTTACATCAGTCATCTCAGGCCTCATTTGCTATATTTTCCTGAGATTAACAAGGAGAGAGCCCTCTCCCGACCTGGTAGGGCTAGCTACCAGGTTAGGCATGGTTTGATGTTACCCTAGACCTGCCTTTCTCAGCCTGAGGTAGATTTAGGCCCTAACAAGGGTAATTATCATATATTTAACTTGCCCTTCTTTGAGTAAATGTTTCAAAAACTGGTTCTTGCACAGTGGTTATAAATTTCAATAATTTCGAGCTTTTAAGTTGCACTATCTTGTTTAGTCTAATATTGAAGTATATAGAAAGCAAGTAAAGATGAAAATGGATTATTTTCCTAATCCATTTTCAGATTAAAATAATCAATGAATGTTGTTGTTATTGTCATTTAAAGTTTTTCTTCTTTTCTTTGCAATACAGAAGCCAAATTTTCCTTTGTTGCTAGTGAAGGTTGTTTCTTTTGGTATGGATACTACTATTTGGAAATTTCTCGCCGTTGAAATTATTAAGCTTCTCTTTCATTGACTTCCTCTGTCGGTGTTGATGAAATTTAAGTTGGTTTGTAGACAATAGTGTCTTGTTTTGGAAAACCCACTTTTTCTTGCAAATTGTGATCGATGTCATGAGAAGGAGTTAGGATTTGTTTCTTTATCCACTCGTTTTCCCAATGATTGCTTCCTAGCATCATACCTTAACAATGGTGGTCGTTTGTCAACTATGGTGTTTCCTTTTCTTCAATTTGCATACATAATTGAATTTACATTGGGAACAATGATTCTCTTGAGCGTCCTTGGAAGTTATTTGCATACAAAAAACTATTTCATTGTCAACCCTTTTACGAAGACGTTTAGAAATGTTGGACTTATTAGTGTTGGGGAGTGAGGATTATTCTCTTTATTCCAAAAATGCAGTCCAGGAAATTATGAATCTGTGTTTTTGAAACATGTTTGTGAAAACATGGACTCACATTTTCTCATTTGCAGTAGTGTTGACAATGTTTGGAAGAGGACGAAGCTTCCATATGGTGGTGTAACTCCACCAAAGGAGGTTATCTTCTTTGAAGAAAATTTTTATTGGGTATATCTAGACAAAGATTATGAAGATTACCCTACTTATGGTTACACTATCTACTGGTTGGAATTGAATATAAATAATTAGAGTTATTCGTTTGTTCCTATTGTTGCCATACAATGTATGTCATTAGGATTATACAAGAATCAACTTGTTTGTGTTGTTAATAATGGTGGCACGTCTATTTGGTCACTTGAAAAGATAGAGACTTTGAATTTGGTCGACTGTTGAAAGAAAAAAGTTTGGAATATTTTGAAGATGATTGGGGATACAGATGGTTGTTGTTTGAATCTCTCTTTGGATATAAACACTAAATGTGTAGGTTACGTACCTTTGCACATAATTGGAGAAGAAGTCCTTATGCACGATTGGTCTAGAGTGCAATTAAAGTTGTATGATTTACTGAGTGGACTATGCAAAACAACAATTCTTAATGGATTGTCCATGCTTGAAGCATCATGCTTCTATCTACAAACAATTGAAGAATTTGATGATGTCATTGAAAATGGAAGTATTTTTTCACTGATTCCTAATGCAGATTCTATTGTTGACATACCTCCACTACCTGTGGATGTATTCAATTAGCGTTTGAGACATGAACATGTTCTTTTTGTGTATTACTGAACACCATATGTATGTTTAGTGTTTTTAACTTTTTTTTTGAACATCAGTGTAATTCACATTTTGAAGTTATATTAGGGAGATAGCCTCATGGTTCTATCTATAAATGGTGGATGATTTTGATGATGTCAAAATGTATTTTCGATTATTCAGAATGGAGATTGTATTCTTCACATAGGTGCAGTATGTGTGGATGTATTGATTTAGCATTTCAGGCTTGAACATGTTTTTTTTTTATAATGCAGAAGAACTTTTGTATGTTTTGAATTTTTTTTAATTCATTTTAATTTAGATTTTAAAGTTATATTGACGACATACATATGGTAAATTTTGAATGTGGTTCATATTCCTTTGCTTTTAATTTCTAAAACTTCTTGTTCTATCAATTATGTGTAAGGGGAACATTTTTGTATGTGTTCCAAGTTTGTCGTACGAAACATAATTTCTCAAATATTTCTTCTCTGCACTTTTCTTAGTTTTTAGTTATTTCAAGATTATAGAGTATGTATTAGCATGAAATAGAATTGTGAAACGACTTTTCAATTGACTTTAACTTTATCATAGAGATGTTGAGTGAAATAAGAAGCAAGAGTGGTGCGAAAAAACCTCCCTCTGCTGGTACACGACAATGATTAAACGAATACCAATGACAATGGTATCAAAAAAATAAGGAAGTCATTAAAGCACAGAGAAGAGTTGTGTATCAACAAAAGAAAAGAACTTTAGTGAATGATGGAGAAGGAGGACCTGTAAATCGTAAGTATGAAAAGGGGGGTGGTTTTCTGTTGTGAAAATTTTATTTTGATTGTTGTTTCATTGCATGTATATCATTTGAAAGAACTTATATTTTTTGAAGGTTTACTAACTTTTCTCTTTTTTTGGAATATTGTGTTTCGAAAGAGAGTATTCATATGAACAACAATGGTATTTCTTGTGAAAACAATGAAAGAAATGCAGTTTTTGGAGATCATGAGAACTGTAGGAATGAGGAATTTCCTGAAATGGTTGAAAATTTGGGAGACTGTGTTGGTGAAGAGGTCAAGTGTTTCTTGGTAGCGAATATATTTTTAATATAGTTACCCCTCCTAAATCTCTATGTAATGTGTTTGTTGGAACAATGTAGGGAGTTTATATTTTTTTCTTTTGCATTTGAACTTTTTACTATTCCTTTTTTGCCCGTAATGTCTTTTCATAGCAGTGTCAAAATCATTAGTAATTGGAAAATATATTTGGAAGCAGTCAAACCTTTATTTCTTCCTTAATGCGAGGGTCAATGACCAACTTGTCAAACTTCAAGAAATGATGAAATGTACAATAACAATAATCATAAGTTTAGAAACTTCCGTCTGTACGTAGCAAAATATTTTGTTTGCATTTTTGTTTGGTTTTTTGTTGATTCTCTTGAAATTTTGGTCTTATTCCATAAATCTTCTCAGATGTTCTATGTTTTCAAATAGTGTGTTTAGATAGGAACCCTTGATAGAGATGAGAACCTTGGGGGTTGTAGAAATGGTGCAAAGATGTTATAATGGAAGATAGGGAATCTGATTCCAGAGAAGAAGTTGTTGCGTATGATGATTTTTGTGATAGTAATATGCTTGCTAGAATGGTTGATGATTTGGGAAATGTTGGAGCCGATATTTATCGACGTAGATCTACAGAGATATTGTTGAAGCTGAAGAATGTGAGAATAATTTTCCTTTTAGTGGAGCACAGGTGCTTAATGCATATTTATTTTCAAAGGTTTAGTGGTTGTCAATGTTAAATTTATATTGTTTTACGAATGTCTTTGTTGATGTTTTTTCGTAGAATTATGTTTAGCTGAATAGTGGCCGACAAAGAAGTTTGCAAGTAACGCAAGCAATATCAATTTGACCACTTGCACATGGATGATGCAACAATGAAGAAAATTTAATTATTTTTTGTTATATTAATATAAATTTGTTTTGTTTTGTAGATATTTCATTCTCACAAACGTTATTTTCTTTGTTCCAAGCAGAATTTGGTCAAGGGTAATGATTATAGAAGAATGATTTCCCATTTTGTTATAGAAAGAAATGATATAACCAATACTCTGGTTCCACGAGTTGTTTCGCATGATCACCAACCTAGAATGGTGTTTCATAGAGAAAATGAAAGTGTTTGGTATCATTTTTGTGAACAAATAGTTGATGTGCATAAAAATTTTCAGTCGAGGATTGACAGTTTGGCTTCTGTGCATACGTGTCATGTATGTAATGAATGTTATCCTGGTATACAAGCTGTTAGGTTGCACGAGGGGCCGATTTGTAAAAGATGTAAGTTTGAGAAAGGTGCCTATCGCTTTTCTCACTTTAACAACATGGATCCAGGTGAGCAGCCTGAGGTTCTAAGAGTTTTAACACAAGTTTAAGGGATGATACTTGCGCAGATAAATCCAATATTGCAAGTAACGCATGCTTGTGGTGGTCAATATAAATATAGTGGGTGCATGATATGTTTTCCATGAGATATTTCTTCGGTTGCAAAGAAGCTTCCACGACGTTTTGAAGAACCATATTTTTTTATTGTAAGAAGGTGAGGAGTACAATCTGAATACTCTGAATGTTATGTGAAGAGATAATGTGTGATGGATGTGTTGCGTTATAAAATTGAAATGGACAAGTACTACAAGGATGTTGAAATTGACATGGATTCATTTGTTTCTCTCCTGGAAAGACCTACTAATGTTTATAGCAGGTTATAATATGTTGATAGTCATGTTGATGATATACCTAGGATGGATGCAGACATTGAAACAGATGGGGCTAATTGTTTGCACTATCACCCGTCATCCTTTATTTCTTGCTTGCCTAATGAATCCCAGGAAGTTGATCTAATCATAAGATTTATTGAGAATGGAAATAACACATCCATTGAACCAATAGATTGGCCAAATATTAGTAAATATCCCATTAATGAATATAATACTGAAGGACTACAAGTTATGGTGTTCCCCACTTTATTCCCTACAGGTGATGTTGATTGGTTGCATCCTCGAATTTGCAATGTTCAGAGGCATGAATATGGTTTGCATCTATTGATATTTTATGATCACAGATTTGGAAGCCATCCTCGCTTTCGATATTTCTTGTTGAATATGATTATGTGGCATCATAGTCAAGGAACAACTTCATTCTTCTTGAAGAAAGATATTCATGAAAATGTGTCTGTAATTATTTAGGTGTTGTATCAACAACTTTTTTATTTTCCAAATAATAAGTTGGCTAAGAAATTAATGCATTTTGGATCTTGTCTTAGGGGTACAAGAGCTTATTGGACAACGCGTCGTTCTGAATTAACTGATATGATCAACCAGTTGGGTTGCCCTACTTTGTTTTTTACATTGAGTGTGGTTGACACAAAGTGGCCTAATTTGCACAGTGTTATGCCTTCAAGCAGATATTATGATCGACAAAGTGAGCATGCCAGAAAGATTCAAAATGTTATTCAGTACCCGCATATAGTTGCTATGTACATGCACCAAAGATTCAATATATTTCGTGACATAGTCTTGCAGAGATATCTTGGTGTTAAAGACTTTTGGTATAGGTTTGTTTTTGTTTCTTTCTGACAATTTTATAATGATTTGAAGGAAAATGTATGTTGTTATGATTGTTTATTATATTTTAACTGCATTTTTTCAATCTTTTCAGGCACAAGTGGAAGCATAGAGGCTCTGCCCATATCCACGGTTTTTTGTGGTTGCCTGAAGCACCAGATATGGAAACATTAGATTGGTCCAATGCGGTTTTTGTTGGTGTAGCAAAGTGGTACTTTGACAAATATGTTATAGCATGGAATCCGCATTGCATACATCATCGAAATGTCATGATCCCTCGAACTTTAAATGATTATCCATGTGTTTGAACACTGAACATTTTTTTCCTGTAATATTGAAGAATATTATAAGAAATTAGTTAATCATGTGCAAAGGCATACAAAATGCTGTGTTTATTCTTGTTTACATAAAAAATGGTATGTTCTTTCATGTCGTTATCATGCTCCATGGGAGGTTCATCCGGATTCAACATTGTCAATAGATGAAAAAGGGAGAAGAAGTATGAACCAACATGAAACGATGACCATTTAAATGTTCACATTGTTGATGTTTTAACAATGTGGTGAGAAGCCAATTCTTTCTCGACATCAGGTTTAAAGTATATTGCAAAATATGCTTCAAAGGCAGAGAGAAGACCTTAAAGTTATCACGAAATTTTGAATAGAGTTGTTGGTGGGAGTCAGTCTAAGGCTCCTGTATTATCTGCGTATAGAATGTTCCTTGTTGAGATGCTTGTTGATCGTGGCGTTGGAGCTTAAAAGACGTGTCATTTGTTGTTAAAGCTGCCTCTTGTTGTCTGTAGTCGGAAATTATTCTCCTTGAATGTTGGAAAGAAAGTGTACCAAAGGGTTTTGTTGCATTCTAATGAAGTTTTGTGTGGAAACAATTTCATTTAAGTTTATCAAAGCCAACCTATATTTTTGGAACATTTATGCTTGATAGAAAAAACAAAATTGTGGAGTTTTGAGGAGAAGTGTAGACAGGACAAATGGAGGCCACATGATAATCAGGCTATCATTCATGTTTGGCCATAGTTTTATGTTGTTCCTGATGAGGGGTCAGAAGAGTTTGAAACATTTTGCTAGAGTAAGTTGCTTTTATACAAGCCATTTCGTGACGTTCGTTCAAATATTGGGTTGTCTATTGAAAGTATTGTTGAGAGTTGGAGAAATTAGAGATATCGTGCATGGCATGTTGATCGAGGCCCTTTTCCTAATGAAGGTGATGAAGAGGATGTGGAGCCACTTATACATGAAGAAAATGTTGATTGAGTTTTTGAAGAGTGGTAGGTTTTTTCGTGGTTAGTTCCTCTAAGTTGTGTAAACATTTAAGACCTTGATAATCTTGGTAGAAGGGACTTTGTTGTTGATTATAATTAGCAGGAAATGATGGTGTCAAATGATTTTTTAGAAGAAGGGGTCAATTTTGTAAAACATGCGCAGTTTGCGGGTGTTTTGAATTCAGGGTTCATTACGGACACATATTTGTGGCCTTCGTCTCTATCAAAAAAAACAAACTAGCTACTTTTGAAATTATTTTTTGACACTTTGCTAATGGTGAAAAGGATGGTGCTTTGAAAATGATTATTCCAAGTACTTTTGGAACAGGGAAGTCTTCTCTCATTGGGTATATTTCTCATTCTCTTTCTAGTGCAACAACGAATGGAAAAATTCCATTGTTAATGTTTGCTCCAACTGGTATAGTTGCTTTTGACATATGTGGGAAAACAACACATTCTACTTTAAAAATTCCTATAAAATATATGAAGCCACTGTGTGGGCAGGCTTTGGCAGTGTTCCAAGAGGAAATGATACATGTTCAATATATATTGATTGATGAGATGAGATTTATAGGTCCAAGGCTATTAATACAAATAGATTCTCTTTTGCGAGATGCCTTTCCTAAAAATAAGGACTGTCCTTTTGGTGGTAGGTCCATCATTCTTGTGGGTGACCTTGCCCAGTTGCCTCCTATTAAGGATAAACCCTTGTATGCAAGTAGGACATCTGGGAAAGTTTTGTGGGAAAGCTTCAACATTGTAGTGGCTCTGGACAAAATTTATAGGCAGCAATGAGATGATCCGAGACAAGCATCTTTTCGCAATCTTTTAACCAATATTAGAAATGCAGAGCCTTCTCTTGTTGATTGGGATTTTCTTATAACTCGTGTTAATAGCTGCTTAGATTGACAGCAAAGGATTTTGTTTGATTCTTTTGTTCACTTATTTACGATGAATAATCTCGTCAATTTTCACAATCAAAAAATATTAAAGCGTTAAATTCTCCTATTGCGAGATGTGTTGCAGAAAGTAGTAAAAGAACATAAATAAGTGATAGTGGTGATGATATATTGGAGCATGAAGTATTGTTATGTCGTGGAGAGCACGTGATGTTAACGTGTAATCTGTGGGTTGAAATTGGTCTCGTTAATGGTGCATTTGGATATATTGAAAATATTTTCTTTGCGCCTAGTTCAAAGCCGCCACAACTTCCACAATTTGTTATAGTTATGTTTGAAAAGTATTGTGGTGTTTCATTTGATAAGGATTTTCCAATTCTTATACCCATTTTGCCTGTTCTTAGGGGGGGTATGAGACAAATTCCTTTGAAAATAGCATGGGCATTGATAATACACAAATCACGGGGGATGACTTTGCAATGAGTCACTAGAGATATTGGAGATAGAGAAAGGCAGGGTCTAACATTTCCAGCTATATTGAGAGTGAAATCAATAGATAGTTTGCAGATTTCACTGCCTTTTTCTTTTCAACGTTATGAAAAAATGAAAGATAGTGCATATGTTACACTTAGAAAGAAAGAGGAGGAGTGATTAAAGTCAATATCATTTTTGGGGTATTTATCTTCAATACAGTTTAATGTTTATGAATTCTTTTTTAAGTAAATTGACTATTTCAGAGCAATTGTTCTTTGATTTATTGAATTTTAGTTCCTTGCATTTTTTTATGTCCTTCTTTTGAATCCTTTTATATTTATGTTTGAATATGAAATAAGCAAAATCATAAATGAATAGTTTTGTTTTTGTTAAATTGTTCCCTTTGAATATATTGATTTTAATTGTATGGTTTTCTCAATGATTCAGAAATATGGAGAACAATGGTGGTAATTATTACATCAGATTGATTACTTCTATTACAAAAACCATTAATTTTGTTACTTTTATTGCTGCAAGGTTTGATAGAAAACATGGCTTCCATCCTCATTTTGTTGATGAGCATATCCATGTTTTGAGTGGAATGAAATCAAATGTTCAAACTTTATATCATTTGCACCAAAGAGAATCAGAGAGGAAGATGAGAAGGACTAGCTTGAAAGCGTGAAGTATCATGATCATTATCCTGTTGATTTGAATTGGTGTTGCTTTTGCCACCGCTCTAGGTGTGTTTTGGAAGAGGCTTCTATGAAATAATTGTGTTGTGGTCGAGTGTTGAGAGTTGAATTTTGTTGTCGAATGTGGTGTTATTGTTATTGTCATTTCTTTCAATGTTACTAAACTTTGGATTGTTGTCATTGGTCCTATAATTTTTAAAATTTCATCTTTTCTTTGTTGCATTTGAGCAAGATTGTCAGAATCGTCATTTCTTAACTATTGTGAATGTTTGTTAGTGATTGACAACAATAGTTGTTGATGTCGAAATTTATGTTCCCTTCAATTTACTTAGTTTTTCCTATGCTTATACTTAATTAGTGACATTATTTTATATTTTTAATTAGCAACATTATTTTAGTAACATTCCACATTCGTTAATGTTATAGTTTTGTATTTCTATTTCGGTTGTTAATTTTTATTATTAATAATTCATTGTTAATTTGATTGTTTATTTTATCATATTTTTCTATCATAAATAATGTTATATATTTAGGTTATTAATATTATTTTTATTTAATTCCATGCTTTATTTTATTAAATTGTGTTCAATTATTTTTTATAATATTTGCTTATATGCGTTATTATTAATTTCTAAAGTTATTTGAACTTATTATTATTATTATTATTATATTAATATTAATATAAATTATTATATCATATGTCTATAAGCATTTATCAACCACATTTATATCAAATGTGGTTGTACTAATTAAATAGTAATAAACATTTATTTGTACATTGTTAATATGTAAAAAATAAAATAAAATGGAGTTAAAAATTTGACACTCCAATGCTTTAAAATTATTAGAAAAAACATTTTTTAAAGACCAATATTTTACTTTAAAAAATTAAATTTTAAATTAGGATTTAACAGCTTCTAAAATAAAATTTTGCCTTTTATAATTCCATTAAATTTAAAATAAGTTAATTTATTTTACCACTTATTTTAAAATCTGATAAGTTTTTTTTTAATTAAATTTATATATATTAAAAAATTTATATATATATATAACTTTATAATTATAATAATTTTCAATGAATTTAGATTTCTGTGATCCATAACAATTGTTTAGATAATTTTCGGCAAAATCACATAATTCATCATTTGTCGAGGCGTTTCGAACCAACTAGTGTGGTTCATCGTGAGGACAAGTTGAAGATACAGATCCAGTGCAGCGTGTTAAATAGTCTAAGCAGAGACTCAAACAGCGAAAAAATTCTAACGGCTACTTTTCCACTCAAGGACACAGTCAAACTTCCTTAACTAATTTAATATTAAATTATTATTATATTTATGAAAGTAGGTTAATCGGTGAAAAAATAAAACAAATCAAAGGATAATTTTTCCAAAATAATTCCTTATATATTAAAATAATAACCCACGATATATAAATAATAAAAAAATAATATATATATATATATATATATATATATATATATATATATATATATATAACAATATTTATTTAAATTACTAATTCATTAAATATATAAATATATATGTATATTCTCATATTTTTATTTTATATCTAATCTTCTAATAATACCCTATTTGATGCTTAGTTATTAAAATATTATATATTTATTAGATAAAAATATATTTATTATTTAACCTAGGTAAAAGTAGATCAATGGTTAGTTAACAAAACCAAACCATTTATCTATTTAAATTATTAATTCTAATATATATATATATATATATTATATATATATATATATATATAAATACTATTTTCAATACCTAACTTTTAGTGTATTTAAATTAATAATCTATAATTTTTATTTTTAGATAAATATAAATTTATATTAAAAGTTTATATTATAAGATTCAGATGTATTTTAATTTCTTTTTATTTTTTTTCGACAATACAATTTTATTAGTTAATAATTAATTCTAAATTATTAAAAGAAAAAAAAAAAAGTTGTTAAAAAATTTTAGCTAATAAATAACCCACATTCTAAGGAAAGATCAATTTCTTTAATTACCTGATTAAATATATATAATAAGCTAGGTCATAAATAAAACAAACTAAGAAGAAGGATTACAACTCAAATTTAATCTTCGAAAATAAAGGGAAAAAGAGGGGAATAAATTATAACATTAGGTCGATAATTAAAAGGGGGAACAAATAAAAACAGGAAAATAATTTAATACACCAAGGGAACCAACCCCTAAGGGGAGGAAACAAGAAACGCTGAGGCCTTACTTAAAAGGGACCGTGGAGGTTAGGAAGACAGGGCTGGGACCCAGCAACTGCTGATCTTCCAGCCATCATCCCGATTAAGATTATGCGGTCTTTTTTCAATTTCCAAGACCTCCCTAAACTTGCGATGGTGAAACTGAGCAACTTTAGCAATGACTTGGGCCTCTTCGATACACACATGATGCATCGTCTTCTCAGCATGTTCAGCCAAGGCTGAGGATTTGGTCCTACCATGCTTCAAGTCAGCCGAATGCTCGCTAATCCTCTGATTGATAGAGCGACCTGTCTCACCAATATAAGGAACCCCACAAGAGCACGGAATGACATAGACGCCCTTCATGTCTTTGGGGTCAATAGGATCTTTCACAGACCTGAGGGAGCTACGGATAGTATTAAGAGGTCTAAAAGTTGCGGGAACATCAAACTTTCTCAGAATCCTCGCAATCTTATCCGTGGTCCCTTGGATATAAGGAAGGTTGACCCCCATGGCAAGATCACTGGAATCCCTCCAGATTGACGAATTATGTGATTTTGCCGAAAATTATCTAAACAATTATAATAATTTTATTAAATATTACATTAACATCCCTCATTTAAAAACTATTAATGGTTTATTCTATATTTTTTTATAATATTTTATTCATATATTTTCAAATCAATTTCTTTTCCTACATAAAATATAATAAACATTCCCAAATGAGGTGATTAATGAAGGGGCAAGAGTTCAAGAGGGCATTTAATGCCTTCTCACGTGGCATCTAAAATGCCGATATAATAAACATTCTCAGATGGGGTGATTAATGAAGGCCGCAGTCTAACTAGCCGGAGGAATTGCTCGGAAAGTTATGGAAATTCCGGTCATATTTAGAGAAAATCTGGCAAGAATTTTTGTAAATCCAAGTTATAGTTGTTAAACTTCAAAATTTTAGGTGTCCTAGAAGTTTTTGATGGTGTTGAATCCATTTCTACCATGAAAAACAGGATTCAAACACTGTCTCTATAAATAAAAATAATAAAAAATAATAATAATAATAAATTCATCTTTTTTGCCCAGATTCTGGCCACTTTTGGCCGTCTAGGCAATTCCTCCGCCTCGTTAGAAGGGACAAGAGTTCAAGAGAGGGAATTTAATGCCTTCTCACGTGGCAACTAAAATGCAGAGGTGTGTTGGGGAAGCCATTGCGGGTGAGCAGGACATGAAGTTTTGAGAAAGAGCAATGAGTATATGTGTTGTTTAGTTTGTCATGGGTCATGATTGTTGGTTTCATGGAATGGACTCTAAGACGTCAGTGAGGATTATCTTCCTTGAAGCACAAGTTGTCTATCTGTCATAACCATCCCCTATCCTCTGTTGTGCGAATACAAAGATGATCAATAATTCAGGGGTTAAGAGTTTCAATTTTGTCAAGGAGATGGCTCTGGGCATAATTATCTATGACCCTAGTTCACTTTAGATGGTTTTGGTTGTGGGGAAGTTACTGGATTTGGAGCGTGTTGGTCTCCAAGTTGGATGGGCTACCATCATGTCAACTATCGAGGTTTCCTTTCTCAATATTGTGCAGGGAAAGGTTTCCTATTTAATTTAACTTTTTTATGAAAAATTTGTTATTTGGTGAGTCTAGTAGGGTCACTATAGAGGTGCTTCGTGTGTTCTAGGAGCTTGTCAGAGTGGATGATGGTGAGGGAAGTAGCCAATTGCATTCTGTGTCCTTTATCTTTGTAGTTTTTTTCCTCTAGAGGGCTTGTGGGGTGGTGGGTCTACAGCAATAGGGATTTTATTTTCTAGTGTGGGGCCTAAGAGTCACCTGCAGATTAGGGGGCCTAGATGAGTTCGTGTTTATAGTGTTTCTAGTGTTTCTGGTGGTGGTCAGTGACTAGAGAGGGTGGTTGTTGGCAAGGCCTAAACTGTTGGGCAGAAAGCGGTCGTCGTCACACTAGTGGGTATTTTGGAGTTTTGGAGTTTACTTCTTGCTTTGGCTTGTTAAATGGAGAGGTGTCTTGGGTTCCTCCTAGAAGTTGGGTCATTGGTTTGAACATTTCGTGTGGGCAGTGTGTGGTGAATATCTGGAGACATAAGCAGCGCCAACAAGGATGTGTCCATAGAGGCACTAGTCCTCGAGGCTAGGGTATAGTGCACCGAGTGGAACAATAGGATTACGGGGAAGAGGTAGAACAACAACTTGCCAACTCGTCTAGGCGAGTAGACTTACCTCCTACCTTTGATTCTCTAGAAGTACAGATTCATCAAGTACAGATTGGTGGAGTAGTTGACTCATGACCAACATGATGGTCGTAACAAGGTTATAGCTTTTATGAATGAACTTCAACACAACCAGTAGCATATGATGGATAGATTGGTCTCTTTTGTCAAGGTTAGAAGAGGATTCATGAGAGGATGGACCGTCTTGAATGCAGGATGGATCATATGGAGGCTCACATTCACAAAGCCTTTCGTCTTCCTCCATTGTATTTTGATCCTTAGGCTTTTTTGGTTACTTTCCAAGAAATCTGCTTATGGTCTTTAATTTCCTTTTGTTTATTGTCAATGTATTTTTATCATTACCATTTGGCCAATATGTCTGGTAAGAATAAGGCTGGAGGTGTTATTTTTTTTTAAATCTTAGTAGGACCTTTCATTCATTCATTTTCAAAGTAGTTTATAACCATAAAAGACATTTCATGGCCTCAACTTGCCCAATGGGAAACCAGGTATGTTGGCCACTTGAACACATTATAAGCAATAAAAAATCTTAGGTTCTTAAGTCTATCATATTTAGCCTTATAGGCCTGAATGTCTAAAAACAAGTTCACCCATAACATGCTAACACAAGTATTGTTAATCGACATATACATACTCAAAATTTGACAAAAAGAAAATAACTAAAAACTATCCATCAGAGGACTCCACCGGAGTTGGGTCCTTTGCACTAGAACCTGGTAATTCAAATTGAGGAATGCATGGAATGTGTTTCTCAATACGACCCAAACGGACATTCTGTTGCTGAATTTGAAATTGGACAAGTTGGAATTCTTTCTAAATTTCTTGGAATCCAAGATCAGCGTTAATGGAACCTATTGCATTCATGATAGCTCTCGCTATTATGCTCTTCGTCGTCCAATATAGATGACTTGTCTACTTGTATTGGGTGAGCCAACCCCGAGTGTGGCCAGGATCAAGGACTAGAAAGTGCCAATCCTCCATCTAAATTTCATGTTCAGCCCGTTGGTTGAGGTCAGCCTCCCAACCCATATCATCTGTCTTACCTACTCAAGAGTACTTGTTGTATATGCATGGGTCACGTCGGTTATATTCTGAGCATCTGGTTTTTGTCCGCTTCTCCTCAGCGGATTCGACGAGGAGGCTCCTCATCCTCCCCAAGACTCTCTCTTATGGTTGCATCTGCAACCCCCAATTCCTAACTGGCCTGTGCCCGTGGATGATCTTTCCATTTCAGATAACCTCTTATGAGTTACAATATAATTAACTAACCAAACCATCGAATGAGCAAATACCTCGGCTTGTCGACTAGGCGGTCTCTCCAATTAATAACACCTAGAATAATTACAGATAATAGGAGCAAGAAACAAAAAATATTAAACCTAGGTAAAGTAAAAGCAGATCAAGTCGTGTCGTCCATCCTCCATTGGCTCTTACTTCCCATTACACGCATTTTTTTCTCATACATCAAACAAAATATATAAAAGCTAGAGAGGGTTTGTCTCCACTAGATAGCAAAACTACCCACCAGAACCTCAAACCACTTCCCATATATACAAACACCAACACTTTGCAAAATCGACACCGACAACAAGCAAAGAGTACTCACAAACCAATTTAACCGAATATAGAAACAGACATTCCAACTGGGCGGTAATTTATCCCCACACAGACAAGGAGCCCAAATTAAACCATACATTCCCATATGGAGCAATAAGATACCATAACAAACGGATATCGGCTTGGAAACAATTATTTCAAGATAAAATTGAGCCACACAGACATGCTCTTTAGACGAACAAACATTACCAAGACGCACAATCATCCATTCGCGTGAGAGGGCAAAAATCCTACAGGCAGCGTTCAGAGTACCAGTATGTCACACGCAATGATGGGTGGAGAGAAATGATACATGCCTTGTTACCAGTGCCATAGAGCTGACCCAAATGACGTCTCACAACTGCTACCTCCCTGCCAAGCTTGCCACCAAAAGGGAGCCACAATGCTTCCTCACAGCGCTCAAAACCTCACTATACCACAACTCAATTGCATGAAATGCAATGTAGACTTCCACCACCTGGAGGGTTATATCGTGGCAGCAATTAACGCCTACCTTAATACCTCCCACGCCTCCTCCCATCGCATCCACTCGGTCGCACATGTCATTCGTTTGCCGAAGTTGCTCCTCCTCAATGCGTTCCTTCTAATCACCATTATCATGAGCCCTAAGTGGGACAATGAACTGGCACGCACTCCAATCGGGGGAAGGTCAGAGGTGTTTTGAAAATAAAATTATCATGATATACCTTTCTTATGACTTAAAACAAGGATTAAAAACAAGAGAATATTTTTCTTTTATTTATTTGTCTTACAACTTTGCCTTCTCTCCATAACTTGTCTTGGTGATGGGTCTTGTTAGTGACTTGAAATGTTGATCTAAAATGTCAAATGTGGATTTATTTCTGAAACAACATTATTTAAAACTCAACCACATAAATGTCCAAACAATAGTCTTAACCCTATATGGAAGGGATACCTAGAATGAACTTCGTTTACTCGAGAAAACAAGGATTAAAATCAAGAGAAGATCTTTCTTGTATTTATCTGTCTTCCCACTTTTCCTTCTCTCGACAACTTGTCTCGATGATGGGTCCTGTTAGTGACTCAAAACGTCGATCTAAAATGTCAATTGTGGATTTATCTATGAAACAACACTCTTTAGAACTCAACCACAAACAACAATAATAACCCTTTATTGAAAGGATACCTGGAATGAACTTTGTTTACTCAATAAAATAAGAATTAAAATCGAGATAAAATCTTTTATTTATTTATTTGTCTTCCCTTTTTTCCTTTTTTCCTTCTCTACACAACTTGCCTTAGATGATGAATCTTGTTGACCAGAAACATCAATCTAAAATTTCAACTATAAATTTATCTCTATAACAAAACTCTTTAAAACTCAACCATAAAAATCTCCAAATAACCATTATTATAAGTTTTTATAATATGAAAATATACATGTATATATATAAACAATCCATAAACAACAATAAAAGTGTTTGTACTTGCCATTTTCTTAATTAAATAATTTAAAAACAATTAATTATTTTGTATATTTTAAAACAATTTCTTATCCTATGTAAAAATATAACAGACGGTCCATATAATAGTTTGTAGTTTAATGAATTTTATGTATAACAGACACAGCCCATAGACTAATTTGTAATTTAATCCGTTAATTTTAGTAGTCGGATGCTAAGATTTGGGATGAAGTTATTGAGTTGGTTGTTTATATGATAGTATTAACTCTGATTCGACATATGTACTAAAAACAAAAAAATATAATAAAAAAATTAATAGTATTGATTTATTTTAATTTTAGATTTTATGGAGTGTTATAAGATGCAAGTTTATTGAGTTGGTTTTTATATGATAGTATTAACTCTGATTCGAAATATGTACTTAAAACAAAAAAATATAAATAAAAAAATTAATAGTATGATTTAATTTAATTTAGATTACTGGAGTGTTATAAAGATCAAATTTTTTAAAATTTAAATTGGTTTTAAGTGTAAAATTTGAAAAAAAAAAATTATATTAAGAAAAATTTGATCTCTAAGTTCTGGTAGATTAAGTTAAAATGGATCTATATTGGTTTTGAACAAAACACTAATATATTGAATTTAGGCTTCTGTTATCCATACCAAGTTTATAAAGATGATTTTCGGCAATAATCACATCGGAAGAATTTAGGCTTCTGTTATCCATACCAAGTTTATAAAGATGATTTTCGGCAATAATCACATCAGAATTCATTTGTCGATGCTTTTTAAACCAACTAGTGTGGTTCATCATCAAGACAAAATGAATAATCAGATCAAGGCAACAAGTTAAATAGAGAGATCCATTAAACAACGGCTATAAAAACGGCTGCTTTTGACCAAGGAAACCACTACTTTTGACCAAGGAAACAGCTACAAGGGACTGGGCAGCAGCTACAATTGACTGGACCAAGAGACAGGAAAATGAATAAAACTAATTTAATTAATTAATTAGTTTGTTTGTTTGTTAAATGAATTCATTATTATTATTTAAATTTTTTATACTAAATGAATTGTCCAAAGATATATATTATTATAGGACCATTATAAAACCTTAATTTTAGTGATCAGTAATATAATTCTCTAGATTATTATTAATTTATATTATAACTAATTTGTTTCTAATGAACAAAACTTAGAACTAAACATAAAAATACTTTTAAATTACATTATACTTACTATGACCTATTAATAATTAGTTAGTAATTAGTAATATGTACTAAGTTAATATTTTTATTTATTACACGATTATGTAACTAAATAGTAATAAATTAAGGGTTAGTTCTATGAATATTTTTGGGATATATTGTTTATAATTATTTAAATTACATATTAAATTTATTTAAGTTCATTTACCAAAGCTATCATAAGATAAATAGGGAATAATCACCCAAGTTTATTAATTAACTCACTAATTATTTAATGAGTTTATTTAAAAAAAAAAAAATTACAAGAAGAAAGAAGAAGAAGAGAGCAAACAAACAAACTAGGTCAAGTTTAAAACTATTTTTGAACAAAACCCAAGAAAATTTAACCTAATAAAATAAAAAGAGAGAAGCTTTATAAACATTTTATTATCAATGAAATTGAAATCTAAGTAAACTAATATGAATAATGTATTAATAATATTAATTAAATAAAAAGTAAAAGAGAATCAAAGGAAAAACTGAAACGTTACATAAGGGGATAAGGGAGAATTAAATAGTCCTGAAGATGAGGGAGAAAAAACAGATAGAAAAAAAAGACCAAAACGGAACCAAAAAGGGGGAACAGGTAGGGGAGCTAGGGGGAAAGGGCAAGGATCCAACAACTGCTAATCTTCCAGCCGTCATTTCTGTTGAGATTGCTCAACCTTGTTTCAATTTCAATGGCCTCCCTAAATTTCTGGTGATGAAAATGAGCAATCTCCCGGGCTTCTTCAATACAAATATGATGCTTAGTCTTCTCTGCGTGTTCTGCCAGGGCAGAGGACCGGGTCCTCCTATGTTTGATGCCGGCAGCATGCTCATGAATTCTCTGATTAATAGAGCACCCCATTTCACCCACATAGGGGGTCCTGTAGGAGCAAGGGATAACATAAACACATTTCATGTCCTTGGGGTCAATAGGGTCTTTAACAGATCTAAGGGAACTATGAACGATGTTAAGGGGTCTAAAGGTGGACGGAACATTATGCTTCTTAAGGATTCTCGCAATCTTGTCAGTGGTCCCTTGGATGAAAAGGAGATGAACTCCTAAGAACCGATCTTTAGGGTCTTTCTTGACCTTGGGATCTTTGCTAGCTTTAAGGAAGGCTTTCAGACCTTGGTGCATACTATATCCATTGTTAACAAAAACATTAAGAAGATGGGATTTCTCCTTATCAAGTGACTTTTCATAAGAGATTCTTAGCGCACGAGTAGCTAGTGTGTTGAGAACACCCAACTTTTGAGCAGGGAAATGATGGGAGTTGGCATCAAGACACTACTCAGTATGAGTTTTCTTCTAAAACACTCGATGAGAGAAAGAACCGTCATCATTCTTAGAAATGAGAACATCAAGGAAAGGCAAGTATCCATTAATTTCTTGCTCCATAGTGAACTTTATGGAAGAAGATTGATTATTGAGATGCCGGAAAAAAAGATCTAATTCTTCCTAGCCATGAGACCAAATGGCACTGGTGTCATCCACAAATCTCTTTCAAAGCTTGGGCAGGAGACGAGCTGAGGCTAAAGCCTTGGATTCAAAGTCTTCCATAAAAATATTAGCAACTACTGGGAACAGGGGGGAGCCCATGGAAACCCTGCAAGTTTGCTCATAGAATTCCCCTTCAAAGCAGAAAAAAATTGGAGGTAAGACAAATCTCAACTAAGCAAGAGGAATCAGGGTCAGTGAGGCTATTGATGACCTCAATGGCCTCCTTGATAGGGATGCAAGTGTAAAGTGAGACCACATCGAAACTTACAAGAATGTCCCCGTGGTCAAACTTAATGCCCTTTAACTCATTGACAAACGAAGAAGAGCCTTTGATGAATGACTCTATGAGGCTAATGAGGGGTTTAAGCTTAGAAACAAGGAACTTGGCAAGGAGGTAGGTTGGTCTTCCTATGGTGTTGACAATGGGTCTCATGGGGGGGCCTTCTTTGTGGAGCTTTGGGAGCCCATAGATCCCTGGAGTGATGGGACTGCTTTCAAAGAGCTCGTGGCAAAAGGAACCCACAGAGTTATTAGACTTTATTGCAAGAGCAATTGTTTTGGAGATCATTTTAAGAGGATTCTTAATAAGATTTTTATAGCGTCCACTATTATGAAGATGATCCAACATTTTCCTCTGATAATCCTCTCTGTCAAGGATAACAACAGCCCCACCTTTGTCGGCTTTAAGAACGACGATGTCTTTGTTTTGGTTCAAGGATTTAAGGGCAATAAATTCATTCTTGCTAATATTGCTCCTAGGGGGCTTTGCCTTCCAGAGGATTACAACGCAATCTTGCCTAATAGTGTCCTTGATATTATCAGGTAAGCCCCTCATTCCAAACTCCACGTCACACATAATGTCTTCCACAGGGATTTTTCTAGGAGCCAGGGCAAAATTTAATCCCTTCTCATGAAGACTATAGACGGAAGGTGGAAAGGAGAACTTAGAAAGATTAACCACCCTATTTTTATGGGAATTATAATTATTATTAATATTATTATTATTATTATTATTATTAATATTTTGACTATATCTTTCATTACTACTCAAAATGAAATTATTATCATTAATATTATTATCCATTTTATATTTATCATTATTATTACTAATAATACTACTAGTGCATTTTATTTTCTTATGATTATTTATGATAATCATATTATCCTCGTATAACAACTTCTTCTTCTTCTTCTTCTTCTTCTTATTAAACATATTAAAATTATAGTTTTTATTATTGAGATTTTCATTTTTGTCAAACGACTAGTTCAGCTTACATTGATTTTTCTGAAGGCTAGGGACAGGAAATAAATCCTTACCACCGATGACCGAAGACTGGATCACACCGGAAACCACAGGAACGCAGGAGGGCCCGAACTCACCATTGATCGAAGACAGGAAGGCCTGAACTCTGTACCTGGATCAATGCCGGAAGGGACGCATGGAGGCTGGTCAACACAGCCTGGAACTGAAGGGTTAATCACTGGTTCATTGGCTGAGTCTGAGTTGCTTCTTCTTCGCTGGGATAGGAAGTTCTTCAGAGCTCGACCGAAACATCCAGCAAGTCATGGGAATGCCAATCATAACCAGGGTCTAGACCAGAATCGAGAAACGCAGGGATGGAGGGGTGAAAAGACCAGCAGACCTCAAATTAGGTTCCATGCTGGAAAGTGTAGGAACAACCATCGAAGAGCTAGGGGATGAAAAGAAGAGAAAAGGGGAGCCAACTGTTATGCTAGAACCGAAGGAATCTGAATCAAGGGAGCAGTCCATATGATGTTGGCCATTAACCCAGGATTGAAGAGCCATTACCTTCCCAACAGAAATTCAGCTACAGGACGGCTTATCTAAGGAGAATGAAGGATCACCCAACGTAGCCAAAGATCATTTGGTCAACTTAATAAATTTAGCTGCTTATGCCTCCAAATATCTTCCCCATCACTCCAAGGATCTATGGGCTCCCAAAGATCCATAAAGAAGGGCCCCCTGAGACTCATTGTCAACACCATAGGAGGGACAACCTACCTCCTTGCCAAGTTCCTTGCTTCTAAGCTTAAACCCCTCGTTGGCCTCACAGGGTCATTCGTCAAAGACTCTTCTTCGTTTGTCAATGAGTTAAAGGGCATTAAGTTTGACCATGGGGACATTCTTGTAGATTCTATGTGGTCTCACTTTACACTTGCATCCCTATCAAGGAGGCCATTGAGGTCATCAATTGCCTCACTGACCATGATACCTCTCGTCTGGTTGAGATTTGTCTTACCTCCACTTTTTTCTTCTTTGAAGGGGAATTCTATGAGCAAACTTGCGGGGTTGCCATGGGCTCCCCCCTATCCCCGGTAGTTGCTAATCTTTTTATGGAAGACTTTGAATCCAAGGCTTTAGCCTCAACCCGTCTCCTACCTAAGCTTTGGAAGAGATTTGTGGATAACACCAGTGTCATCTGGTCTCATGGTCACGAAGAATTAGATCCATTTTTTTCCAGCATCTCAATACTCAATCTTCTTCCATAAAGTTCACTGTGGAGCAAGAAACTGATGGATTCTTTCATTTCCTTGATGTTCTCATTTCAAAGAATGATGACGGTTCTTTCTCTCATCAAGTGTTTCGGAAGAAAACTCATACTAAGTAGTATCTTCATGCCAACTCCCATCATTTCCCTGCTCAAAAGTTGGGTGTTCTCAACACACTAGCTACTCATGCGCTGAGAATCTCTTATGAAAAGTCACTTGATAAGGAGAAATCCCATCTTCTTAATGTTTTTGTTAATAATGGATATAGTAGGCACCAAGGTTTGAAAGTCTTCCTTAAAGCTAGCAAAGATCTGAAGGTCAAGAAAGACCCTAAAGATCAGTTCTCAGGAGTTCATCTCCCTTTCATCCAAGGGAACACTGACAAGATTGTGAGAATCCTTAAGAAGCACAATGTTCCCTCCACCTTTAGACCCCTTAACACCATTCGTAGTTCCCTTAGATTTGGTAAAGACCCTATTGGTCCCAAGGACATGAAAGGTGTTTATGTTATCCCTTGCTCCTGTGGAACCCTTTATGTGGGTGAAATGGGGCGCTCTATTAATCAGAGAATTCATGAGCACGCCGCCGACATCAAACATAGGAGGACCCAGTCCTCTGCCTTGGCATAACACGCAGAGAAGACTAAGCATCATATTTGTATTGAAGAAGCTCAAGTTATTGCTAAGATTACTCCTTTTCATCACCACAAATTTAGGGATACCATTGAAGCCGAGAAATCTCAACAGAGATTACAGTTGCAAGATTAGCAGTTGTTGGATCCCTGCCCTTTCCCCCTAGATCCCCTACCCTTTCCCCCTTTTTGGTTCCATTTTGGTCTTTTTTCTATCTGTTTTTTCTCCCTCGTCTTCAGGACTATTTAATTCTCCTTGATCCCCCTGTCTAATGTTTTGGTTTTTCCTTTGATTCTCTTTTACATTTTATTTAAATAATATTATTCATATTAGTTCACTTAGATTTCAATTTCATTGATAATAAAATGTTTATAAAGCTTTCCTCTTTTTATTTTATTAGGTTAAATTTTCTTGATTTTTGTTCGAAAATAGTTTTAAACCTGACCTAGTTTGTTTGTGCTCTCTCTCATTTTTAAATAAACTCATTAAATAATTAGTGGGTTAATTAATAAACCTCGGCCATTATTCCCTATTTATCCCATGATACCTTTGGTAAATGAACTTAAATATCCCAAAAATATTCATAAAACTAACCCTTAATTTATTACCTATTTAGTTACATATACCATGTAAATAAATAAATAAAATTAATTAATTAATTAACTTAGCATCATATTAGCTAATTAACTAACTAATTATTAATAGTCCTATAGTAATACATGTAATTTAAAATGTTTTTATGTTTTAGGTTCTGAATTTTAGTTCATTAAAACAAATTAGTTATATATAACTAAATATTAAATAAATAATCTTAGAATTATATTAACTAATTAACTAAATAGGTTTATAATGGTCCTATAACAATACATATTTTTGGACAATTTATTTAGTATTAAAAAAATAAATAATAATAATAATGAAATATTTAACAAACTAACTCTTTAATTAATTAATTAAATTAGTTTGTCCAATCAATTGTAGCTGTTATTTCCTTGGTCAAAAGTAGTCGTTTTTATAGTCATTGTATGATGGATCTCTCTATTTAGCTTGTTGCCTTGATCTCATTCTTCATCTTGTCTGTGATGATGAACCACATTGGTTTCAATCTTGTGTCCAGTCAATTGTAGTTGCTGCCCAGTCCTTGTAGCGGTTTGCTTGGTCAAAAGTAGTTTTTTTTATAGTCGTTGTATGATGGATCTCTCTATTTAGCTTCTTGCCTTGATATTACCACACTGGTTTCACACTTCGATCCTAAACCACACTGGTTGGTTCGAAACGCGTTAGCAAATGAATTCTGATGTGATTATTGCCTAAAATCATCTTTATAAACTAATAAAATGTTTTAATACTAAGAATTTGTGTATTTTCACTCATTTTTTAATATATATATATAGTGACTTTCTAATATTTTATTTATTATTCAACTTCTCATGTTATTGCATGTCCCCTCCTATTTAGAAGAGGAAATCATTTCTCTTTTAATATTTTTTAAAATATTACAAGTCAACTCTATATTAAATATTAAGGGGATTACAAATCCTCCTCATACATTGAATTAGAAAGGAATCATAATAAAATATGGACTCTCTCTATTTATTTTTCCCCCAAATTGCTTTAAATTATGTTATTAATATTAGATATTGAACATATTTTATTATGGATTAACACCAAATTTATCTATACTTTAATTAAAAAGGGTCGTCAATGAATAAGGACCTCTTTCTATCTTATTTTTACTCCAAGTTGATATAAAATATATTTTTGTTATGTTAAAAATTAATTATTATTTGATATAGATATTGAAATATTTTATTTATGAATAACACTGTTTTTTATTATTAATATGTTTTTGTTTTAAATATTATAGGTCAGCTCAACATAAAATGAATTATATATCATATATTATCAATAATATTATTTTCACATGTAATTTGCTAACTTCTTATTTAATAGTGAAAACATTGGATATCATATTATTCACATATAATTTGTCAACTTTTTATTAAATAATGAAAACATTGTATATCTTCCTCATATTAAAAAATAATTTTTTTTTTACTTTTAAATTGTTTTGTCTCCGTATAGAATTCTTGTATTATTGTGAAATAAATATTTTTATTTATGATAGACTTTGAATTTTTTTGTTATTATTATTGCTCATAATTTTAAATTTATGTGATTCATGAGGTTGTTTTTTGAAAATTAATCATATTATTAATTTTTGGTGAATTTCTCAACCAATTAATTTGAAATATTTTAAATTTAGTGATATAAATAATTCTATTATTTTTAATACTACTGAATAATAAAATAATGAAACAAAAATGATTTTAGACATCTATCGTTAAAAAAAATTTAACCACTTTTACCTCATACCGCTAAATCTTCCTTTTAAATTTGAGGCCTGGAACGATCGACTCAGCGAATATGACTTTAGATCATTCTTTAACTTTACGCAACCTTCACCAAGATCATAAAACGGTTTATTTTTTCTTCCTTTATTCCACTTCCACCCAAACTCTCCTCCAACGATTAGGCATATTCATCCATTTCCATTTTCATTTTCTTTTACAGGGTTCTTCCCCTATTTTCATTTTCATTTTCATTTATAGGGCTCTTCCCCAATTTTCAAAAATATGAAGAGGGCTACCTATCTGAACATCCTGATACCCATTTTTTCACGTTCTCGATGCCATATTCATTGTTTTTATGACCCTGCACGCATTCATGGTGACACTAGATTTTTTCCTCGGGGGCATGTCTCACGGCTTCTTTTCTCGCAATGCACAAAAATGCGTTGTATTTCTGTTCGACGAGTTCTTTCAAAGATCTGAGCCGTGGCATTTGAGGTTATCAATTTCGCTGCTAAATTTTCTGTACTTAGTCTTTGTCTTTATACTGGTTCAATTACTAGTCACGATAATAGTTCTGAACTCAACGAGATTTAACATGATTCGAAGTTCAGGTAGACTTGAATATATTCGATTCAATTGAACTAACCGATAATTTTATACATGCTAGGACTCAGTCATGTCTCCGACATGGTCATTGAGAGTTATATTGGCAGAGCAGGAATAAGATTCTTCTCCACTCGTCACAGCAAAGCAGAAATTAGGGTCAAGAAGAGCACCTCGCAGTTGAATCCAAACAGTACTCTGTAATCCCTTCAAGAGCCCATCCAACGTCCTGTAACAGGTAAGTCATTCCTAAGTGAAACTGTTTTTAACAAGCTCTTTACTGTTTTATCCATTTTATTGTAGATTCAATGGTCAGATGATTTTTCATTGAACTTAGAAATATGTATGAAGCATGCATTAAGTTTGAATATTGTTCATGGAATTATGGAATACTGTTTCGAATCAACAGTCCGAATTTTTTTTTTTGGGATATAAATAATAGAGTGAAAAAAATAAATAAATAAATATTATATATTAATATATATATATATTATATATTCCCAAAGAGGTAGTTCAAATTTTTTGAAGCAAGTAGAATGAAATCTGTATTGTTTAATAAAGTTTCAACATTATTAACAAAGAAGAAATGTTTTGAATGCCATTTATTAAATGCTGTAACAGTGAATCATCTCAAAATCTTTAAAATTCCATATGCAGTGAATCTTCTCAAAATCTTTAAAATTCCATAAATTAATAGAATGCTTGGAATTTTCCCTATATGGACTCCGGCATAGCTCGATTGATGGAGGTTTTTGAAGTAAATAGAATGAAATCTGTAACGTTTCAACAAATTTCAACATTATTAACAAAGAGGAAATGTTTTGAATGCCATTTATCAAATGCTGTAACAGTGAATCATCTCAAAATCTTTAAAATTCCATATGCAGTGAATCATCTCAAAATCCTTAAAATTCCATATGCGGTGAATCTTCTCAAAATCTTTAAAATTCCAGAAATTAATAGAATGCTTGGAATTTTCCCTATATGGACTCCGGAAATAGCTCGATTGACGGGGGTTTTGAGTGCCCCTGTTAAACGCCCTTACAATCTACGAAGTCTTATTTCTTCTTCTTTTTTCTTTTCTTTTTTTAACTGAAAAAAATCTACAAAGTCTTAAAACAGATCTATGTCAAATTACAAAGCCCTATAACAGAGCCGTGCCTGTGATGTTTGGCGAGATTCTGAAATAACTATTGCAAAACAGAAGTTGTTAGTAATTGTGATTAAACACCTTTGCAGATTACATCAAAACCAAATATGTGTGTCTTGTTCATATTCACTAAGATCTACTGTCCAAAATAAGAAGCAGTCGGTATCTTCTCCATATTTGCTAAGATCTATCGGCGAAAATAATGAAGAGTCTGTACATCCATGTATCAATTTATAGCAGTGGGTATCTTCTCCATATTTGCTAAGATCTATTGGTGCAAACAATGAAGAGTCTGTACATCTATGTATCAATTTATATTTGATACATGAAGAAATTTGCCAATGCTCCTTTCTAGTATGCCGTGAATTTTGAATTGATAGAGCGCAATCGAGAGCTACATCTTATCTGAAAAGAGTCCGTAGTCCATAAGATTTGCCCTTTAGGTTTAAAAAAAAAAAATATCCTTGATCTCTTATTCTTTATTAAAAAATACATCTTAATTCGTCCTCTAATTTAGAGTGAGATCTAATTTAGAGTGATAAAGTCTCTAATTTAGAGTGAGATCTAATTTAGAGTGGATAAAAATGTCTGTTATAAAAAATAAAAATAAAATTAGTAGGTATCACTATCACTGTAACCTCTATATATATATATATTTATTTCCATCACCATTTAAGTTATCTCAAAACTATATATATATATATATATATTTTCCATCACTATTTAAGTTATCTCAAAAACTAAATTAAATAAAAATATTTAATAACAATAATTTAAATTAAATTTATGATTAGCATAAAAAATATATATATATATATATATAAGATATGCTCTCCTAACAAGAATTGATTAAAAAAATATATTTTAATTCATTCATTAATTAAAACTCATCCCATTTTAAATAGATGAAAATATAATAATAAAAGTTTAAATTTAAAATTTTGATGAAATCTCTAAATAAGTGTATGAGATCCTCTCCCAAGAATGATTTCATTGATTAATTCAATTCAAAAAATTAAATCAAATTTTAAAATTGAAATATATATATAATATATATAAAAAGTTTGTTTTGCCTTAAATAATCATGCAAATCACATACATTTATTATGTTTCATCACATCATGTCTTTGGTAGGTGGTCTTGGTGTTTTTGACCACCTACCAATAGAGTAATTAGTCCAAAATTCAAGAAACATGAGCCTTTCTAAAAGTAAAAATTGAAGCTAATTGTGTTGATTCAAGGATGTGAAGAGGTAGCGAGAGTAGGAGCAGTGTCCTGAGCACTCGATCTTGGAGGATCATGACAAGTTGGTTTACACCGAAGGTGGAGTTCAATATGGGCAAGCAAGTCTATCATCTTGGAGGATCATGAGAAGTTGGTTGTTGATTCAAGTATCTGAAGAGATAATAGGGGTAGGAACAATGTCCTAAGCACTCAATTTTGGAGGATCATGAGAAGTTGGTTTAGACCAAAGGTGGAGTTCAATATTGGCAAGCAAGCCTATCATCTTGGAGGATCATGAGAAGTTGGTTGTTGATTCAAGTATCTGAAGAGGTAGCAAAAGCAAGAGCAGTGTCCCGAGCACTCGATCTTGGAGGATCATGAGAAGTTGGTTTACACCGAAGGTGGAGTTCAATATGGGCAAGCAAGCCTATCTTCGATTTTATCTAAGCAGTAGTGCTGGTTGCACTAGTATCTTTTGACATCCTTTAGGCTTGCAAATACATTGCATTTCCCACCCTGAGCGTCCATTAGAATCTTGCCCTTCTTCATTTTCCAATAAAAAGTAAGTGCTCCAAACTAATGTTTCCTTCGTCCCCAGATCAAGAATCCATGTGACTATATCATCCATGACTTTTGAGTCAGAAAAGCCCTAGGCCCTCATTAATAGCACTAGATTCCAAGTTTCAAATTTCATCCAAAGTATTGAGAGGGACCATTACATGGAAAATTTCAACAACTTTTTGAACATATTGATAGGCTTTACTACAACATTGTGGTCTATGACCCCCTCCCCAAGCCTACTATGCATTCTATATCTTTCCATACTCATCCGATAACAATAACACTCAAAAATTTTATAGGCCCCTAATTGCAAACCCTTCGAGCAAAAACAATCTCAAATTAACGTACAAGACTAGGCCTAGCCAATTTAGGGATGTCTTGTTCTTAGTTTTCGTGAGTCTCAATGTAGTCTGTGATTCAATAGCCACCCAGGTTAGACACAAACAACAAAGCCTATCCCGCTCTGACCTATGACACTTCACAAAGACAAAATCTGTAAACCAATGTAACAATACAAAGGGAACCACGCAACGCATAGATCTAATGCAACATAAAATAACGGCCCGCCACTTAGGGCTACATAGCTAAGGAGATAATCAGTGGTTTTCAACGCATGCACAACATATATATACAGATATCTTTCAAGAGAGAGGACTCGGAGCAATGAGAATTTTCCCGAACAATGAGTTCAGACAAAGCAAAATCATCAAATACTAACAAGATTCAAACAAAGCCTATTAAAATTTAATAATATAATTTTGGGTGAAAAAAATTATTTAATAAAAAATATTTAATTATTTTTTCCTATTACAATATTCAGTCGAATTTATCTTCGACTTGCAAAGAGGATGAAAATCACCCATTCTAATATTTGAAAAATCACCATTACCCATTATATACGGATTTTATTTAAGAAAAATATATACCATTCTTTAAACTCGTCTCATTCTTTGAAGATTATTCTCAAATTTTAACTCGTCTTATTCATATTGTTTGAATGAGATGAATCATGACGGTAAAGATTTTTATGTTTTAATAAAATAAATATTAAATATATTATTATTATATTATTTAGAAATATAATCACCCATTCTTTTAACTCGTTTCATTCTTTAAAGATTCTTTCTCAAATTTTAACTCGTCTTATTCATATTGGATTGAATGAGATGAATAATGATGGTAAAGATTTTTATTTTTTATATATTTTTTATTAATATAATTACGATTTTATTATTTAGAAATATTAAATAAGTTACATATTATTATATTTTATTTTTTAGAGTACGAAATTTTTTATTTAATTAAAAATAAATTTGTAATTTTTATGAAATTCAAATTAATTTAAAGTTAAAAAAGTTAAAATTATAGTTTGTCATCTTGATTGATTTTGGGATAAAGGAAAGAAAATCTTTTTTCACACTTTTTCCTTACTATAATATGAGGATTGATTAAATCCAAAAGCAATTTATAACTTATAACCTCAAAATTAAAGGAGATACTCTTTATTTTATTCTAGTGATTGAAGCAGGTTTTGTCTCATTGAAAGCATGGCTATGACTAGGTATCTTATGTATAAGAAAAAGTTATATAAATGGAAAATGAAAGGTTTCCTAAAATTGCTTCTAACTCTAGCAAAAAATCCCACCTTTTGCTCAAGCAAGGATGACATAAGGATCACGGGCTTGGATAACCCACTGGGGAATAAAAGAGGAGATCATCTAGCATCTAGCAAAATAAGTATAATATTTAAAATATTTTTACTTCCAAATTTAAAGAGAATTTGTAGGGTGATAAAGAGAGGGAGAAAAGAAACTAAGATGCTATAAGGAGGTGATCAACCCCAACAAAAACCAAAATTATCTTTCGGTTTTCACTGGTGTTAACAAGAAAATGAAAGTTACTAAAGATAAGAGTCATTTTTCATGAATTTCATAGTGACATTGATTGATTCCTAAAATTTCATCGGATGAAAGAGTTTGTAACTGCAATACTAAGAAGAAGGTTGAGAATGAAAAGCATTTTCTCTTAGAGTTCCCATCTTATACTCACATTCAATCTAATTCCACATTACCAACCTTCTTAATCATTTAAGTCAAAAAAAATATAGTGATTTAGAAGCACTTCTCTCACTTCTTATTGAGTATAAGACTAAGATGTTAAAGAATTCCAATTAATTTCTTATAAAAAACAAATTAAAAAAGTTAATATATAGGAATTAAATAGAATATAAACAACCATGACTAAAAGCTAGAACCTGGATATCCTATCAACCACTAAGCACCCTTATCCTTAGTGTCAAATAGGAAAATGATCACTTGGGCTCACTAACTACTTAAGAGGTTGCACACCAACCTTCTTTGTGCTCCGAAGTGTGTTCATCTTGTTGCAAAGGAGTGTCTTTCTTCCCACCTTTGCCATTAGGACCTATGCATACTAGTAAAGCTCAATTTGAGGAGATCAAATCTTAGAGTTAATGTGTGACAATTCACTATAAAGGCATAAGTTTGAGAGGCTTCCCACTCCCTCTCAAAATTTCTCATTCTTGAATTAACTCTTTATTGACTAAATGCCTAGCCATCCTATTTGTGTCTCTTCTAAAATGTGGCTCGTCTCTTTGAAAGTGTGAAGCTAGGAGGACTGGAATGGAGGTATCTCAAATTGAAAGAAGAACATTGGAGGTATCTCAAATTGAAAGAAGAACATTGGCTGCAAGCCACTAACTAGTCGAAACTTTGTTAGTAAAAATACATTATTTGATATAAATAAAATGTATTGTTTGATATAAATAAAATGATTATCCGTAAAAAAATAGTTCATTAAAGACAATCTTTGAGTTATATTATAATTGTCGATATTTTTGATCTCTTTCAATCTGACCTATATTATAATTATAATTGTCAATTTTATATTCAAATTGATTCTTAATTTTAAGTAAATCCTGATTATTCATTAAGTTAAATTATGTTTATATATCTAATAAATAAAATGCATTTCATCTATATTAAATTAGATTTATTTATTTTCTTTAATTATTAAAAAAACACATTTTAAATCATTAGAATCCATTTAAAATCATTAAATAACTTTAATACAAATTTAAAAATCTTCTTCTTTCATAACCACCATTTAATATATATTTTTAATAAGAATCTTTTAAAATTACTACCCATTGTGATATTTATGAGAAAAGACAAACTCATAACAATCCATTTTTAAATAGATATTTCAAATTTAATATAATATAAGCTTCATAGGTTTCTTTTATCTCGGATCTAGGTACCTAAGTGGCAGAGGGCAACATTAAACACTCATGATCAACGACATTAAGCCAAGAGATCAACAACACACTTCGGTTTGCCTTCTCCGCAACTAGTAGATCAAGCAGCAGTTGCGATGGCATGTGGTTAGTAACTCGACATTTATGGTTGGATTGGGAACAATACATTTGCCCATTTACTAGACTTATTCACTAATTTACTAGACTTATTCACTAGCTTGAAAACACTAAGAAGCACGTTAAGAAGACCGATGGTAACGACCGTAGAAAAGCTCAGTGAAACACATTGTCCATACCCTGTTGCAATGGTGAGGGAGCGCGGTAGACCAGAAGGGGATGCAAAGGCCAAGGCAAACCGCCTCTTCCTCATTGGCATGACCAGGGAGCTGATCGCTTTGATGACAACATCCCTCAACGATATCAGAGTTTGACGATATCAGAGTTTGGTAGTCGACTTGGAGACCTAGGAGATGGGCAACGTCGGAGACAACTTGTAGGCACCTCTTAATATGTTGGACCACCGCCTCAAAGATCAAGAGGATGTCACTATAGTGCTGGAAGGATGTGTCATGGATCTAGATTTCCACATGAGAAAAACCTAGGCAACTATGGATCTAGATTTCCACATGAGAAAAGCCTAGGTAACTTGACAAGTCATTGTTGGAGCTTTGGTCTTACAAGTTAGGTCTTTTTTTGCACACATCTATTTTTCATAGAGCTCTATTATGCAAGGAACTAGTCTTGGAAGACAAAC
This sequence comes from Pinus taeda, assembly GCA_000404065.3. Taxonomy (NCBI): domain Eukaryota; kingdom Viridiplantae; phylum Streptophyta; class Pinopsida; order Pinales; family Pinaceae; genus Pinus; species Pinus taeda. The sequence goes on along the minus strand of APFE031615012.1, from coordinate 377,190 downwards.
CATGATCGGGGATTTTTGAGGTTTAAAATAGACCTCCTAAGAAAACTATAAAATAATAGTATAAATAATAAAATAAGAATAGATTACATTGTCAAATTTATTTTAGAGGGAACAAAAAAAACAACAAACAACAACAACAACTATTTTTTCAACTCTTATTTTCAACTTATTTCTATATGAGTTTATTCAAATTTCAAGCAGAGACATTCGTTGGATGCAAAATTTGATTCCTCATCCAAGGAGTACCATGTTGCATACTTTTGATGGACATTTTTTATGTATTTATCATTTTTCGTGTAGTAAGGTCCATCGAAAGCATGCAACATGAGTACTCCTTGAGTGAGGAATTAAATTTTGCATCCAATGAGTAATTCCGCTCGAAATTTGAGTATTTGAGTAAAACCTAAAGGAAATAAGTTGAAAATACAAGTTTAAAAAATAGTTTTGTTATTTTATTAATTTTTAATCTTTTTACTTTTTTACCTCAAAAATGGTGAATCATCCCCATGGTTGACATGATCATCTTGAATCTTATTGGTTCTTATAAAGTTTATTTTGGTTGTACATTTTTCTTAGGAGGCCAATTTTAGACCTCCAAATTCCTCTAATGGAAGGGGTCAGACCAAAGCAATGCCTCGGATGCTATGCCTCGGATGTAGAGCAGTGAAATGGAGAAAATGACAAGGGAACCAAGGTCGTTAGGCAGCAAAGAAGCTCCAACCTATGGCCAAGGTGGCATCTCCAATCCTCTGCCAACAGTGTGCCCTCTGCTTGACAATGATGACTACTATTGCCCAACGTCAGTGGAATGGGAGGACTCGTTCACGTTGAATGATGACAAGGAGAATCCAGGCACATAGACCCCAACACTGCACAAATCACTAATGAAAATCAGGATCTCTTGATGTTGTTGTTCTTCTATTGCTCTTAAGTTTTTTTAGTGGAATAGGAAGACTCGTTCACGTTGAAGGATAACAAGGAAAATCCAGGCACATAGACCCCAACACTGCACAAATCACTAATGAAAATCAAGATCTCTTGATGTTGTTGTTCTTCTATTGCTCTTAAGTTTTTTTATATTCTAAATTACTTTTTAACATATTTCAAGAGCATATCTAGTTTCCTTTACATGAGCATATAGTCCCACCTATGACATTTCGATGATAGAAAATCATTTTTGCTGTTTGCTCGAACCCAACAATGTCAAATTAAGATTTTCCAAAGATATAAACTTTGTCTCAAACCTAACAATGTCGAAGGATATCTAGTTTCCCTTATATGCGCAGATAGTTCTACTTATTATAATTTGATGATGGATAATCACCACCTTTGCTTTTTGCTTAAACCCAACAATGCCAAATTAAGACTTTCCAAAGATATAAACTGTCTCAAACCCAACAATGTTGAATTAAAAACGTATGTGTTATTTTAAAAATCATCGATAAGATGGTATTTTTATTCATTATTTCATATAGCCATAATTGTTATTTATATTTTTATGGAATAATATTGATAATTATTCACATTTATTAATGGTAAAAGATAAGTTATCTTCTCTGCCAACTAATTAATTACAGTTTAAATGATAAATTTTATTATTTTAAAAACCATAACAATTTAAAAAATTATATTTATTAATTTGTGGGGTTTTGGATAGATAGTGATCTCGTATTCTGTCTCTTCATGTGAAGAACTAGTTCAATTCTTTTTCAATTCAATTCCCCATCTAATACGATTTTTTGATATAAAATGCTTGATTCAATTCCCCATCTGATAAGATTCTTTGATATGAAGTCACTAATTCAATTCCAGATCTCATCAAATTCCTTTATATGAAATCACTAATTCAATTCCTCACCTTTATTAAAAATAAAAATTGAAATGGATAGATTGAAATAGAAAACTTTGTTATCCGTCAAAAAAGTTAATTACGCAAGTTATCGTACTCAGTATGCTTCGTTTGTTCATGCACCTAATATGGAAAGAGACGAAATAGAATTTAGCGTCGTCCATGAGAAAAAACCTTCGATATATAAAAATAAAATAAATAAAATTCTCTTGTTTTTCAATTGGATAGTCACTAGGAAAGAGTGTTAACACTCCCTCCACGTCGTTGATAGAAATAAATAAAAGATAATTCGGGTTTATCCACAGGCACCGACTGCGGATAACCGGTAGTTCAGCTCGAACTGCAGACCATTCTTCAAATATATGCAGATCTTATCCAGTTCTCAAGATTTTTGAGTCTGGTTTCTGTAGTGTTGATATGGAGTTCTGTTGAATCAGCTGGCTGTCCATGGAGAAAAACAACCCTATTATGCAACCCAAACACCCAGCCAAGGTTGGTAATCAATGACCATGTAGTTTTATTTATTTAGAATTCATCCATTACTCGATAACTGGAGATCGTAGAAGAAACTAAGGATTTTTTTATTCAAATACACTGCTGATGGCTAAAGTACGGATTTTCCTCTTCAAATACACTCCTTATGGTTGTATAAGCAATAGAGTAAAACAGAGTCACGGTGAGTTCAATGAGCATGTCTAGTCAGTCCAGACATTTTTGGGGGAGGGTTGTGACCTGCCAAGCTCACGTTTCAAAGGTAATTCTATGTTTATTGAGCATCCATATTCTCACCATGTGAGAGCAGTCCACGCTTCCGTTATTAGGCCCTCACATTCTCATGATGGCTGGCAAGGTGAGGTGAGGTTCACACTGGCCATTTATAAAGTTTCTGATCCAGTTTGCCCATTCAAAATTTTGCTCATAGAAAACCAGAGATTGAACCCAGATTCTTACCTCATTTATTTCATCTGACTTAATTTATGTTTCTTTTGTTTTACCCGACTACGCACGCACCTGACCAAGGGATTGGGCTGTGTGCCTCATATGTACAAGTTGTCCATACACAGCGCCACCATGGTCACCCTTATGGGATTTGAACACAGTTGGATGGGAACTGAACCCCATGCCATACAACGTGAGCTGCCCCGGGAGGGGCTACCCAACTTGTTTTTTTAGTGGGCGGTGATTGCATTCTGCTTTTCTGATATAGTTTACAGTATTTTTAGCTCTGCAGTCCAGTTTGATGGCAAATTTAAACCTTTTATATGGTAGAAGAATTTATAGATGGCTCACCTAAACGAGGTTTTAATGTTATCAATTTTAACTTTGACATCTATGAGGCAGTATTTCTTTGGGCATTCTAGTTTTCAGCATATGGTTAGTAACATAACGCTTTGCCTTCATGGTACATAATTCTTGATATATTCTTTGTTGTTTAATAATGAAATATAAAATGCATTTTCAAAATTAAAAAATGAGACCAATGAAACCCTACAAGTTGATAAGCTATTATTAACTTCTATTATTCTATTCATTGGTTGCTATAGCTTGTACACACCGTTTTGCCTGCTGAATGACAGGCTAGGGGTCATTTTTATTCCTAATTGGGTTTCCACACAAAGATGAGTAGATATTTTTTTATAAAATTGCGAGTTCACTTGTTGCTTTTTTTTCCTTGGAAAAGAATACAAATGAAAAGGAAAGAGATTGACGCTTCACAAGCATTCATAAAAGTTAACAAAGAATAACCTAATTACAACTGTCCGTATGTCAAAATAAGAGTCATGCAAGCACTCTCGAAGTACTTCAACCATAGGGATCTTCTTAGTTGGGAGAACTGGGAGAAATTGTGCAAAGAATAACCCCAAAATCCTCCTCCAACAAAACTGATTACATCTTTAATTAAACTGCCCTCCAAAAAATTTACAAGATATATTTTGAGTGCAAAGACCTGACTGCTCATAATGAAAAATGCATACCACTAGCATCCCCGGTATCAACCAGAAAACAAAATAAATCAAAACATCAAAACTTGACATGATCAATTATCATAAATTGAGAGTGCAGTCAGGCTGATTGACCCCTTCCCTGGTCTCCATTAACATCCAGAACCTGCATCTAACTGTAAACCATCGCTGGACAAACTGTCTGCCATTGAGATCCCTATATACATGAAAGAAGGAAATATTGGTGAAAGCAGCCTCCAATCCTTTTGATTGATCAAAGATTGGTGTCAACACCAAATGCTACATTTTGAATTTTCCATTTATCCACATAATTACAACTAAGGATTCTCCAAACACCTGCAATTTTGAGGTATCTTATCTGATTTCATTCCCTCCCTGCTTGGAACTTGATATAGAGAGAATCTTTAAGATATAAAGTGCCCCTGCCCCACGGTGAGCTGGGGTTCGTTGTTTTGCATCATCACCCCTAGGCCCCAGATTTATCAATAGGGGCGTGCTCCACCTGCCTAGGGATCTGAATCTTTTTGGAAGGTTTAATAACTAAGAAAACTAGTCATGTTTGAGACAAACATTTCAATGAAGAAATACTTTTGTCTTGGAGTTAATTCTGAGTTTATGGCTAACCAATTGCCCCACGAAACAACTGGAGGCAGAGCTCTAAACTCATTTCATTCTCAATTCCTATCCCAGTTCTTTAGACGCTCTTACACAGAATCACCATGCCACCCTACCCTACAACAAGTTACTGCATCTACCTCTGACCATACCAGACCCGTATAACAACATTTTGCATAAAGATGGTTTATAGTTTCTCACTCCTGCTTACACAGAGTACACTTACCAAGGCCCTACCAACTCTTTCAAAATGCTTCCTGGATTTTGTTCATCAATGCCTGCCACATAAAAACCTGAGCCTTCAGTGGGTCCTTAACCCTCGAAAGGGGCTTCCACCACCAGGATACCTCTCCTTGATTAACATAATTGTATCCCACTCTGGCTGTTTACACTTCCAGCAGTGCATTCTCCTCATCGCTAAATCTCACAAGACTTTGTTTTAATGTCTCCACATAAGCCATCCAATGCTGTCCCTTCACATCATCCTCCATTCTTGTTGCCATTTATGTCTTTTGGCTTGGCTGTTGTCTTCCATTTTACTAAGGTGATACCTCCTATTTCCTTTTTGCTAGTTCAAAGAAATTTAAAACACTTCTTAGCCACTTCAAAACCCCCTTGAGAATAAAAGCTAAGCGCTCCTAAGCCCTAATCTCCACTTCTAGACTCACAGCTTCCAAAGTGAGCACCTAACTATCAACACAATACTCACCATAAGCATTAGCATCCAAATTATAAACAATACAAATCAATAATTTAATTCTAACCAACTGAACTTAGGGAAATAGCTCCATGTGAGCATTTTTCTACCCAACCATAAGCATCCACTCAAAGTAGGTGCACTCCTATGCCCTAATGTCCACTCCTAGACTCGCAGCTTCCAAAATGAGCACATAATCATCAACACAACACTCACCATAAGCATTAGTATCCAAACTATAAACAATATTTAATTATTTTATATATTGTCACCCTTCAACAACAAGATTGACAACAATCCCACTTTCCAACATGTCTGTAACACTACCTCCCATCCCTCTAAACCTTCCAAGCTGAAAGGAAGGTGTTACTTTATCCTAACCCGACCTCCATGCTCTCATTATGGAAATGGGGTTACAAAATTTCCTCCCTCTCCAAAGTTGGCAGAATCAACTTTAGACTACACCATCACATGCAACTTGTGGATAGCTTTCTAGCAACATAAGTTTTATCAAAATCTGACACCCAGGTCAAAAGATATGGCCATTTAAAGTCTAGCCAATAATACTTTTTCGCGTCAGCAATGCCACATGGATCCTCCCATTGGCCTATATGGTACTACCACATCACCTACAGCTTCCACCGTTGCTTTTGCCACATCATCGCACCACCACACCCTCTGTGCCTTCGCATTAACCCTTTGGTGTTACCCCGCCAAGCCTCTAAGGCGTGAATTCCATGTTATGTGCCAGGAGTATTTCCTATCTCGTGGCTCCCATCTCTCAGGCCGCTACAAGGTTTCATCCACTTCAAACTCTCAGGCTACAATAGACACTTCCCCGTTTATTGCCAAGAACTTTCCCGTTCCCGAGCACTGTCAATCGCGGCTTGTCCTATGGACGCGCACTTTGAACCTACCTGGGTCTGCGACCCGCGACGACAATTTTCTCCATCAAGTACCGAGAATATTTCTTGTCCCCCAGCTTTGACAATCGTAGCATGTCCCCTAAAGTGCACACTTGAACCTCCTAGGGTCCACGACCCACGATGATGTCATGCTAGTGTCATCCCACAATGATGTCATGTTGCCACACGGCCTCTTCTGAAGGCACCACGTCACTTAGTTATAGGCCACAAGGCCATTAACTGCCACGTGTCACGTCATTTATGTGCCATGTCAGTATTCCTTCCATGTCACACTGCAACGTCAACAACCCCATCTTAGCCCAAGCAGGGCTAGGGCCTTATGCAAAACAACACTTCATTGTTATATGAGTTTTCGGGGTCCACTATCCAACATGTGAGCCTCCACGTCCTAGGGTCCCATGACTGACATGAAATTCCCCGTCCTCTGACAAAATACTTTTCGTCTCACAGCTCCAGGCTTCCATCTACTGTGATTGCTACGATACAAAGCCCATCTGGGAATCCATGGCCGCAACATAAATCTAGATTAAGTAATGGGCTTACTTCCCGTCAAATGCCTCATTATACTTAGTAGCTTTCTCAGTTTGCCTCTTGCTCCTTTGCTGTAACAAATTGACAACAAGGACCATTTGCTCCCATACTTGGAGTTTTATGACCCGATGACCTCCTGCTCACAGGATTTACACGTCAGTCCTAAGGGGACAACACTCCGCATTTTCTCAACGTTATTCATAGGTCTCCTCGACCTTTACCCAAGTCATTCAAGCATTCACACAGGCTTATAAGAGGAAAATGAGCATACAACCAATCTATTGGTTAACCATCAACTTGAGCATGTTAATACATAAACCATTCGCATGCATAATAAATGATCCATGCAGGAGAATCTTGACATTACAGGGCTTATCAAGCCTTTACAAATCAGGTAACGACTCACAACACATTTCATTACAATACTTTGCATTCCTCTTGAAAGCCACTCAGCCAATACCATATAACGACATAAGTAATCATCATGTTACTCAGACAACCATGACAGTGCAAGTAAATCACTTATTATGATTATACAGAGATCTCAACACCTTTTGAACTAGATCTACCTCATACACATAGTACATAAGTCACATTACTAATGAAGACATTGTTGGAATTTCTAAGTCTAACTGTTAGAAATCCTTCCTATACTTTCTGGTTTATTTCTTCCTACTTGTTTTGTTAATTAACAAGTTATTTTCCACGTAAATACTAAAAATACATACAAGTACAGTCTCAACACATACAAATTATCAACTAAAGGAAAAACAAGCACACAAGTGACACCGTTATTTTTGGACTAATGTCCCCGGAAAAACCCAATGCGGGAAAACCGGTGCAGCTATCTGAGGGTTTTATTATTAAGCAGTTTCAGAATACAATCTGGGTGCCAGAAATGGCTCACCCAACAGAGAATGCCCTCGGCAATAGTACCTCTCAGTTGGAGACAGATATCAGCCCCAATCTGCGCCACGAAATCTCCCAACGTCAACCTCTAGAGTCTGCATCAACCTCTTTGGCCCAGTTTCTGCCCAACATCAGCCTCTGGAGCCTCTGTGTCTCCCACGTTGGCCCTCCTCAGGCTTTGCACAGCTCCTGGCTGCCTCTACGTGGCCTCTAGTTGGCTTTGCGTCAACCCTCTCCCGACTTTTGCGCTAATGCTCCCAGTACTATCTCTGCCTCTTTGCTATTGCATTCACTACCCCTGAGTTGCAACTCTAATTACTTATTCGATTTCCTCAGCAAGCCCTGGCTCAGAAAATCGAATTCTTGATCAACTCGTTGTGTTCTCCAAGTGACTCTCAAACCTCCTCTTATACTATTCTTGTTGACAATTCAACGGCCGAGATTAAGTCCCTAGTCAATGGCTATAAGGTTAGATCTGGCTTGATCCATGACTTTTGGACCATTATAACTCAGTTTTATATTAATTCACATTAATATTTTATTTTCCCTAAGTTTACAGTTAGGGACTCCATTAAAAATATTAATTATTTTAATATCTCCCAAACTGGATAGATTCTACCCAAACCATTTCTGGGTATTGGAGATCTCATGTGCTTTAGCCTCTCCACCAATTTTCATGGCTAGAGCACATCCGATGCTACCCCAAATCAGCACTCCCTCTTAGCAAGGACTATGCTCTAGTAATACTCCTCACTGAGCATCACCCTGATCATCCGACATCGATCTTTGTGTTGATGCTAGGCATGTTGCCCAACACCCTCTATACTGCTGCATCATGTACTACTACCCATGGCCCTACCACTGCCACTGCTGCATCTTTACAGTAGCTCCCTCTGCATCTATGTTGTTGCCCATGGCCCTGCCAATGTTGCATCTGCATTGCAATCCCTCTCATCATGCTGCATCGTGCTTCCCATAGCACTGCCACTGCTAATTGTTGCACTACAACTCAGTTACTGAGAAGTAAGTAATTGATCTCCTAACTTTGACATCTCCGTCAATGCTGCTACTCCTTTTTGAGGCTCTTGTAGCGAGGTATAATCTAGGAGGTTTAGTACCTCGAGGATCCTGCCCCTCATCGCCTGTAGTCCGTCTGACTACAGCTCGATGTCTCCCCACTTCCTTTCACGAGGTGCCTGAGCACTCATGGCACAGTGATCATCTATCTCTACTTCTTTCTCCGCCCTTGCTAGCACAACCTTGGTCTCAGAAGCCTCTCCCTTACACTTCTTCCTTGGACACTTGCTCGCACAGTGACCCAGTTCTCCACAGTAGAAGCATTTGACCTTGGAGAGGTCCTTCTTCTGTTTCTCTTGCTTTCCCTCAGATGCTAGGGCAGCATCCTCCTCTTCCTCCTTCTTGATTCTGACCCCCTTGCCGCTGCTTCCTGCCTTGGTTAGCCTTCTGATCTCTTCTTGACGAAGAGTCACCCATAGTTCCTTCCAATCTGGAAGGGTCGACCTGCCCAGTATGCTCTGGACAAATACCTCCCAATCCTCTGAGACTGCATTCAATGCGGTCCTCACCAACATCTCCTCATCTGGCGTGGCCCCTATGGAAGTCATCTGATCACGGATCTCCTTCAATCGACCGAGGAAGGTGTCTATATGATCTCCCTTCTGCATTTGGTATGACTGCAGCTGGTTTTCTAGTAGCATCTTCCTCTACATGAAAGTATGCTGATACAATTTCGTCGGGACCTCCCACATCGCAATTGTCGTGTCCTTTTCGGCAATGTGGTACTACATGGTCCTTGACCCCGTCAAGGATGATGCTCTTGGTCCTCGCCATTGCCTCCTCGTACTTTTCGTTCTCAATCGGGTCAACTGGGATCACTATCGTGTTCAAGGCAAAATGCTTGAAATGATTCCTGTCTAGAACAGACAAGATCATGGCCTTCCAGACTACAAAGTTTGAGGCTCTGCCCAATCTGTTCTGATCTCTTACCCCATTCACTGCCATTTCGCTGCTCCTCTTTCGACTCTCCCGAGTCTCTCTACTTCCCTCCTAGAAGTTCTTGGTGTGACTCCCTCTGAGCCTCGATTTCCCTCCTGGAAACCCCTTTGCCAATGTCAAGATGCCCCCACTTCAATCATTAGTGCAGCTGCACCACTGATCAGAATTTCTTGGCTAGAAATCTTCAACAACAACTCCCTCCTCCTTGGTCTTTCCCTGTTAGGTACTGTTCTAACCACAGTACCCCACCAGCTTCACTCTGCAACTTACCCACAACCTCCTATGCCCCGACAAACTGAAGGTTAGAACCTCTAAGCTCTGCACAATCCTAGCACTAGCAAAATCCGCACCTCTTGGCCACAGGCGTCAATCCTTTCTGACCGAGAAAGATGATCAGGCACTACATAGGTCAGGTCTGCTCCTCTCTGCCACTGCGCTAAACCTCTTCCCGGCTCGAACTGATGACGCAAGCACTGTGTCACCCCTTCCTTGCTGCTTTTCTGTTAGGAACAACTTCTGTCACTCGGAACAACTGTTTTTGTTGTTGCTGCTCTGCTCGGTTGATGCCCTCAGTTACCCTGTGATCTGTAACCACCCTATGATACCATGTTGGAATTTCTAACTGTTAGAAATCCTTCCGCTACTTTCTGATTTATTTCTTCCTACTTGTTCTGTTAATTAACAAGTTGTTTACTATGTAAATACTGAAAATAAATACAAGTACAGTCTCAACAAATACAGATCATCAACTGAAGGAAAAACAAGCACACAAGTGACACTGGTATTTTTGGACTAATGTCCCCGGAAAAACCCAATGCAGGGAAACCAGTGCAGCTATCTGAGGGTTTTATTATTAAGCAGTTTCAGAATACAATCTGGGTGCCAAAAGTGACTCACCCAAAAGAGAATGTCCTCGACAGTAGTACCTCTCAGTCGGAGACAGATATCTGCCCAACGAAATCTCCCAGCGTCAACCTCTAGGGTCTGCATCAGCCTCTCTGGGCTCTGCCTCAGCCTCTGCATCTCCCACATTGGCCTTCTTGAGGCTTTGTGCAGCTCCTGGCTACCTCTACGTGGCCTCTGGTTGCTTTTGCGTGGCCTCTAGGTGGCTCTGCGTCAACCCTCTCTAGCTTCTGCGCTGATGCTCCCGGTACTATCACTGCCTCCCTTCTACTGCATTCACTGCTTCTCAGTTGCAACTCTGATCACTCCTTTAATTTCCTCAGTAAGCCCTGCCCCAGAAAATCGAATTCTTGATCAACTCGGTGTATTCTACAAGTGACCCTCAAGCATCCTCTTATACTTTTCTCGTTGACAATTCAACAGCCGAAATTAAGTCCCTAATCAATGGCTAAAATTAGATCTCGCTTGATCCATGACATTTGGACCATTCTAACTCAGTTTTATATTAATTCACATTAATATTTTTTCTTAATTATTCTAATATTTCCCAAACTTGTTAGATTCTGCCCAAACCATTTCTGAGTATTGGAGATCTCATGTGCGTTAGCCTCTCCACCAATTTTTGTGGCTAGAGCACATCCAATGCTACCTCAAATCAATAGACACCTACAACAAGGCCACAACAGTGAGCTACCCAGACCTTCAAGATATAAAGAGAACTAATGCGGACAATCCTGGATGGTCAAAGATCACCATTCAAGGACCTATCAGACAACCATGCAAAAATCCAAGAATGCCACAACCTCATGATTGAAGCATTCCCATAAACACCATGTTCATACTTGATAGCTACCCAACTCATTATCCTACCAACAAAGGATAATTAAATGAGCACAAGATAATAAAAGATATCCTAATTAGTGTAGACCACCAAGCATGCATACATCAACTCTCCTACAATGATTCAACAAGATTGAATTCCACGTAGCTCAAACTCATAATCACCATAACACATTAGATGGCCAGTCACCCTGGCTTTATGATGAACCAAACCTTATTACTTGAATATTACAAGAGATAATTGTTGTCATTCATAATACAAGTATTTACAAGAAAATAAGCACTTATCTTATTATACAAAGATGCTGGCAACTAGAGGAAAGACTTCAACTCTCCTCCCAGTCGTAGGTTAATTTGCACTGCAATCTTTCTTGCAGATAACCACCCTCGAGCCAAATTTAGAGCCTGATTAGTAAAGTGCTCAAGGGATATCAACTCCAGTCATATGCATATTTACATGGAAATCTAGAGTCCACAATGCCTCCACCTAGCATCCACGAAACCAAAGCACAATGTCTCAACTCTCCACCCAACAAAACCAAATCAAGGAATCCAAAGCATCTAAAGCTCCACCCCACAATAGGTTCAGAGAATCTAGAACTACTATCGCTCCACTCCACAACTAGTTCAAAGAATCTAGAGCAATAGTGCTCCACCCACAACAACACAACAAGAGTCCAAAGATACAAACATCTCCACCCACTTTGCACTTTAGGAATCCAAAACCACGGTGCCTTCACTTGTCTCCTACAAGTATCCATAGCACACAATGTGTTCCCCCTGATAGCCTCCATGGGAATCTAGAGATTTGGGCCTCTAGAGGACCAAGTCTCCACCAAATCAAGAACATAGGAATCCAGAGCCCTTGCTCCACTTGTTGTTCATGTCTCCTCAATGCGTCTTGCCTCTTCGTTGTTTGCTTCCCCTTTTTGTCCCCGGTGAGTTACACATTGTCCCCTTGTGCGTTGCCCAGGCCAACACATTCCACGAGCGTTGGACAACTCCCATCCATGTGTGTAGGTGGCCATACAACCTTGAAATGCTTGTACAAGACTTGTCTTCAATTTCCACATGAGATAGGTGACATATTAAATGCACCTTTGAGTTTGATCATTTCCCCAAGCAATTCCCCCAGCAACATCTCCACTCAAGCTCTGAATTCGTGTCCTCTCCTAAGCCAGTCATTGTATTACATTTTCCACATTATTTACATGAATTTACAATTAGAAGAGGGGTTGTCACAATGTCTTTCCCTGTCAACCTTGCACAACACAAGGAATGGCATCTCTGCCACTGCTAAACAATGCCTCAAACTATCCCACTCTATTGTTGCAAAACAAGCTAGCCAAGGAAATCTGTAAAGTTGGAGGCTAGGAAGTCTTGGTTGTAGCAATTACAAACACACAACCATGGTTTTCCAAATAGACGGATAATAACGAGACATATGACAACACATACGTTTGGGCATAGTGCAATCTCAGCTCTAACAGATAGCATACCAACATGATCTCAACGTATGAGAATGGTCTCACAACGTACCAGCATGGTAGCATTCTCCTCCATAGTTTACCAACCAATTTCTTTGGCCTAACCGATGTCTCTCTCAATTTATGTGCATGGTCTCTCAGCATACTTAAATTGCAACCTCCTTTATGGTTTTTCCCCAAGGTGATAATGAATGAATTATTTTCAAGGGTGGAATGAATTCCTTTCCAAGGCTTGCATGAATATCTGACTTGCAAGAGACCATGTGCTCCTTCATAAAGCTTAGAAAATAAACACGAGGTAAATAATATAAAGGGATATGAAAGCTTAGAAGCTAGATACTTGGCAACCTCAAAAAAATATTAATTTATTGACCACCCACCTATTTCCCCTCCCATTGTTTCATTGTGCCTCCTGACTCCAAGGAAGATATAACACCAAGTGCACTTTTTTATATTAAAATTATTTTATATTTTATAATTTCCAGAGTAAACAAATGTAAACCACTTCCCCACTTTACCACATACTACTTTTACTACTTTTCAAGCCCATGCTTATAGGGGTATTACTGTTTACAGTGTCTCTAATATTTCTTCTAACTTATTTGCATCCCTTCGAAAGACATCGTAAAATTATCTCTAAAATTGCACCAATTTTTTTGCTTCCAAAATTGCTCTAATGAGAACTTCGTTAATCAACACAGTGAAAGAAACAAAAGACAAGCACTCCGTAATCCAGTTCACCACTTGAAGGCAAAATTGATATGAACCAGAGTTATCAAAACCATGGGTCTCTCTCTTTTTCTCAGAATAGAATAATAAAAACTTAACAAAAACAAAATCCTCCCTATTGCATCTACTGCTAAGAATTCCCAATCTTTCAAGGGATTTTATCTCCTCCTTTTTGCATCAACTGCTAGAGACCTTATATTTATGGCTAGAATTATCATGACTTAACCCTACCTGGGTTTTCTCTACTATGGTTTTCTATTTTCCGAACTAGACCTTCCCCAAGGGCTTTATTCTGTGCATGGAACAAGTGAGATCTCCTTCCCAAAGAATTTAGAGAACCCTCCTTTACTACACTACTTATACCACCTTCAACTCTTGTAGCTTCCACCTCCATGACTCATGTTCCAGATCTTAAACGGTAACATGACTTATCATGGCTGAAGAGTCCTCCTTTGATGAGTGAGAATTAGAGCTAATCACTAACCCTGGTGCTCCCTCCATTCAGTTTGAGTCAGATAAATCCACAACAAAGACATTTTCCTTCCCTCCTAGTGATCATTTGGAAGAAGAAACCACACCTATTTTCCTTTAATCTGCCTCCTAGATTTTTTTAGTATACAGATCCTTGCATAACCCCAACATAGGCCATTGGTCATTAGAAAGATTTAAAGGGTTCAAAACCTCTAAATTCACTGAATCAAGAGGAAAAAGAGCAGGCTTTCCCAGTAGACTCGGAATGATGAACAGGGATGGAATGCATCAGCATTGTATCTAACATTACCCTGTAGACTCTTCAATGGCATTTGAAGGATAAATTTCTCCATCTCCTCCTCCCCAGACTTCCACAACTATTCACATTCTTTTGACATCAAGATCTACACTGATCAGAATTTCCTCCAAATTATTTATATTGTCATATTTGCTAACCACCTAATTGCCTTCACCCAAGTCTTTTAAAGGAATTCAGTGAAAGAATACTCTATAGTGAAGGAATTTAGTGTAATTCCACCTTCCAACTTCATTTTTTATATCCTCTAGAGGCCCTTCCCTTAAATGCAGCTCTACCAGAATTTAAGCCATTGCTCTTATGAAGCTCCTAAAACAATCATCCATTTCCACAAAAGAACCAGTGTTGTCTCCTATACCCTTAACCCAATGGCAAATTCAGCAACTTAACCCAAATAAGTTTGAGGGAAATGTCTCTATTTGAGCATCAAAGCAAGGCATCCACTTTTTTCAAAGATATGACGATGGACCCTAGAACACTCTCATAACAAATCTCTTGACTACAAGTTTCTTGGAACTAAAGACGAAACATAGTGACCATTTGACAATGTTGACACCTAATCCTCACGATTGGGTGAATTCATGTAAATAATTAAATTAGGAATGTGAACAGTCATCAGGAGATGAACTGAACAATCACACCCTTTTGTATATAACAATAACATACCTGATGGAATAAACGGATCGGTTTTTCTGCCTAATGGAGTTACTACCTGGCCTGACATGGTATCAAAGCCAGCTCCTTGTTTTAGCTATTATGCTCCTGTAACTCCTCTGTCCTGTCCTGACATGGTACAGTCCTGAGTTACCTTCCAGCGTTGCTCTGCCTCTGCCATATTCCCTTCCAGCGTTGCTCTGTCCATAACACGTTGTTCCTCCATACTGTCCTGACTGCCAAGCGTTTCATATTAGCGTTGTCCTGTTCCGCACACACAGTTGAACGCTGGATGCTGGACGCTGTCACATTTTTTATGGAACGCTGTCCTGTTGCAACACAAACCTAATATGCGTTACGCCCCCGCCTGTCTTTCCAATGCATCTGCGTACATCTTGTTCTAATCAAAGACCATTCAGGTTCTGTTTTCATGTGAAAGCGGTTGAACTGGTGGGGTGAGGCATGAACCCAAGTGCGTGGAGAATCCTGACAACATTGTGGCGCCTCCATGGCTGCATGTTTAAGAAAATGGTTCCAAAGGCCGTTAAGGAGATCAGGAAATTTGCCCAGAAGGAACCACCGATGTGAGGCTGGACATGGTACGCATATCATTTTCTAGAACAGCGAATATTAAACAATGAACTGCACGCAGAAACGAGGTGTATCGGTTGTAAGCAGCTCGACCGGTATAAGTATTAAAAAATTCGAAGTTTGGGGTTCTTTTTCCTGCATTTAGTGCACCGATTTGATTGAAATCTGTGAATTTCTGGCTTGTATGGAAACTCGCCTGTGATTTATTGTGTTTTTGTCGACTTTTTGAGCGGTCTGGTGCTGGATTGCTTGCTCTGTAATCTTTGGCGATTTTCCGGAGTCTCGTCGTGGAGAGATTGAAGTGGATCTATGTTTGAATGGTACTTTTAAATGATAATAGTATATGCGTGTTAGCCTTTTTTCACATTACCTTTTATATGATGGACATGGCATATATGTGGTAAAGATCTTTAGGGCAGCGAGGTATAATGATTGTATTATTTGATAATACATACATATGTATTATACCATAGTGTTGTTTGGACTACCATAGTGTTGTTTCCATAAAGTTGTTTTCAAAGGACTAACATAGTTAACGCTCCTGCGTCTCACTGTGTTTAATATATTATTTGAGGCCATAATACATTTTGATATCAGAATCAATTTTCTTTTAGCAGCGGAAGTATTTTTACAGCTCTTGGATTTTACAATGCATTCAATCATATCTATGGTGGGAATAGTTCTCAATGGCAAGGAGAACTATCCTGAATGTCCCGGATGATAAAACACACCCTCATTTTCAATGAGTTGTGGAAAGGAGTGTCTGTCGGAAAAGGAGACAATGACTCAGTACAGCCTACCTCAGACAAAGAGCTCGTCATTTGGAAAAACAAGAACAGCAAAGCTTATGCATTAATCGCAACGTCTGTAAATGAAGAGGTGAGTCGCCATATTTTGTCATATTCAACTGCCTTTGAAGCTTTACAAAAGCTGAAAGAACTCTATGACTCACATTTTGCACTTGAAGTCGTTCAACTCATGATTAAACTCTTCACTCTTGAACTGCAAAATAATGATCCTCTTGTTGTTGCATCTGAAGTAAAGTCTATAATGCATGATATAATATCCACTAAGGTTGAATTGGATATTCCTCTTATTGCTTTTCTCAAGGCACTTTATCCTACTTACTCCAATTATCTTGAGTCATTACAAGCAAATGGAAATCTCAAAGATATAACCTTTGACTCTCTGTGAAAAAGTTTGTTGAGAGAGAAAGCTTTTGGAAGGAAGACAGCCCCTGAGTCTTTTGAAAGTTTTGTGCCTTGCTCATAAAGAAAAGCATCCTGCTCAAGATTCTACAAGAGGAAGAGGTGGTCGAAGAGGAAGAGGAAGATATTTCAGAGGCAGGGGGGGCAGACATTCTCAAGGAGAGAAGGCAGATTTGCATTGCATACGCTGCAAAAGAAATGGATCACATGATGCCTCTACATGCAAGCTACCATGGGACAAAATTGAGCAGAAAAGAAAACAACATAAAGGTAAAACTGATGATACAGAGAAAGGTAAAGCACTTGAATCTGCTCACTATGTTGAGGCACAATGTAACATTGGAGTAAATGAAGATTTGTTTAATGCTTCACTTGCTTCCTAGAAAAATGATTGGTTGCTTGATTAAGGAGCAACCTGTCTGTCACATGACTCATTGAAATGATTTTTTTGAAGATTTCACTGACAATGTTGATGGAACAGTATACTTTGCAGATCAGTCAAAAATCAAGCCATCAAGGCTTGGCACAATCAGGCTTAAACTGCGTGGTCTTTTAGACTTTCTTCTGGATCATGTTCTATATCTCCCACAGCTCAAGAGAAACTTGTTGTCCTTGGTCCACATCCGCCAGCAAGGTAACTCCATTCATATGTTTGATGGCAAGCTTGAGGTAAGAAAAGCATCTGATCACTCACTTGTCATGAGGGGAATAGAATAAGAAAGGCTTCTCAAACTGCAAGGAACATCTGATCATGCACAACATTTCTCATACAATTCTCATCATGAAGAAGGTACACTTCCATCAAGTTTATTATGGCATGCTAGATTTGGACATTTGAACTATGACAGTCTCCGCTTATTGAAGAAAAATAGTGTTGCTGGTTTGCCTACAATTCCTAAAAAACTTAAGCAATGTGATGCTTGCATTCTAGGAAAGCATAGCAAACAGTCTTTTCATGATTCACATTCAAGAGCACATAGGAAACTTAAACTCATCCATTCAGATTTATGTGGTCCAATGCATGTTTCTTCTGCAAATGGAAATAAATATATCATGACGTTTCTTGATGACTACACCAGAATGTGTTGGGTTTATTTATTGAAGAACAAATCTGATGCTTTTCAAACATTCAAGAATTTTCATAAACAGATTGAAAATGATGCACAATCTCATATTGGGTCTATTCACACTAATAATGGAAAAGAATACACATCAAATGAATTTGAAAACTATTTTCGTCAACATGGGATCAAACATCAAACTATTGTGCCCTATAATCCCCAACAGAATGGTGTAGCTGAAAGAATGAATAAAACAATCTTGAATATGGTACGATCCATGCTTTTCTTAAAAATTGTAAAGATAATGTTTTGGGTTGATGTTGTTCTATGTGTTGCATATATAAAGAATAGATGTCCATCTAATGCTATAAGAAACAAGACTCCTTATGAATTGTGGTATGGACATGTTCCTTCGGTTAAACATCTCAGGATTTTTGGTTCCACCTGTTATGCTTTGATACCAAAGGTACATAGAAACAAACTTGGTGCTAGAAGTCGTAAGTGTATTTTCTTGGGGTATTCAAATACCTCCAAAGCATACCGCCTCTATGATGAAGAAAATAAAAAGTTTGTTATATCTAGAGATGTAATTTTTCTTGAATCATCCAAATCTGACAATGTTGTTGAGCGGCAACTTGATCGCTTGGATAGATTCGCAAAACTGAAATAATTTCAAGAATTTGAAAATCATATTCCACATCTTGAAGGGGGGATTCCTATACTAGATCAACATGTGGAATATTCTTCTGAAGAATACTCTCCCCCGACTGAAACTTCAACAACAGATGATGCTTTAAGTGATGTAATTGATAGAATTGGGAGACTCAATCTTGATTCACTCCCAACTCAATCAACAGAGCAGCCTGGACCATCTCAGAAAGGTTCCCCAAAGTGGCTGACAAAGACACTTGAAAGTGTTCATCCTGATGAAATTGGAAAAACAGGAACCAGAAATGCAAATCGACAAAATGGAGTTGATGTAGATGACTCTAATTCACCTATTGATATGGATGTTTCTTATGATTATGAATTGAACTTGTCTACAGATTTTGAACCAACTTCCTTTAAAGAAGCTGCTTCTCATGATGCATGGAAAGAAGCAAT